>MPNW01000921.1:71625-82580 GCA_011800805.1 Hirudo medicinalis
CAATAATTTCGTCAGTCGATTATTTTTACAGCCACAGTTTTTAAATTATTCATTAAATCTCATCACTTTCTTAACACAAAGTTTGAATATTTTCCTTTTTATTCCTGCGTCACATCATCTTAAATCACATCATCTTCAAATCACATCATCTTAAATCACATCATCTTAAATCACATCATTTAAAATCACATCATCTTAAAATCACATCATCTTAAAATCACATCATCGCATAAATCTAATTGGTGCGCCGTGGTAGCAGCAGTCATGGCATCAGTTGTCATAGTAACGGTTGTCGTGGTAACAGTTGTCGTGGTGAGGGACGATTAAATGTTGACGATTGGTGCGTAATTTTTAGAAATAATTTGAAAAGAATTATTATTGAGATGGCGAACAATCTCTGAGTCACAAGTCACATGCAGTCACATGCAGTCACTGTTACGACGAAGAGGAAGTAACAAGTCAGGAAACCCAGTCCGTGAATCTGTCGTGTCGTGGATCCAGTTCAAATAAATTAATCAAAATTAATATTAATTACACAATTTACAATAATTATAATTTTCGAATTATTCAGGTTATAATTAATAATTATCGAGAATAACTAATTACGTATTAGAAATGTGAAGGGGTAATACAGGGTCATTTCAAGTTTAAGTTATAAGAATTTTCATCTGAAACTGCTGTTTTTAGTGAGTCATTCATTGAAGGAACAATGACTGGCTGTGATGGCTCGTGAATCTCCAAGGTTTTATGAATGTTTGCAGCATTTCATCGCATTTCAATGACATTGTTTTTTGTTACTTCTTTAAAATTGTTAGTTTTTTATTTAACAATTATTTCTCGAATAATAATTCGACATTGGGCAACGTAGAATCTATTTTTACACGAAACAAATCTAGCACAAACGCTGAATATTCATGAAGTTTTAACCACGCGGCAGACTGCCATCGAAATTAGGATGTTCACTCACATCTAACTCAAATAAGACGTTGACAACTCGAAAAGAGGAAGAAATTAAAAACTTTTGACCGACGTTTACACTGGCTTGTGGATGAGTGGCCGAGTGAGTGTGCACAACACACCTGTTGTTGGCTACGCACCAATGAATGGTGATGGCTCAGGTAAAATTTTGGTTTTTTTCAAATTTCACGTCAACCGAGAAACTGAGTGACTATGTTCGGTAGGGTGAGTTGCTTTCAAAACTAATTTTGAGATTTCATAGCTGATCGTGTCTAACCCACTCATGCGACTAAGCGTATCGTCACGGTCTAATGATTACCAATGGTCCATCAAGACTTGCTATTAGCCGCTAAAAGCCTGGATCAGCGAAATCAACCATCTTGTTGAGTTCTGCCTGTGCATTTAGCATCCCTCGAGCGAGTTTATGGTAATTGTATGCAGCAGATCAGGGATCTGACAGCGGCAAATTAACGAAACAAGTGACTACAATTAAAGCGAACGAAATCTTCTTCCTCTTCTTGCTTCTTAAAAGTGAAAATCTTTCTTCCTCCTAGAGAAACCTCACGATGAGTGGCAGAGGACAACAAGTCATTGTCACGTGGAAGGTGGGACTTGTCAACCACCAGCTGAAGTACCTCACCGCTGAAAGCTTCGGATTTAAAATCAACGCCTCGGGAGCGACCTTGAGAAAGAAACAGACGTGGACTGTCGAACAGGATCCACTCGAGGAAGACACGGTGTACATCAAAAGCCACACCGGTCGATATCTAGCCGGTGACAAAAAGGGTAATGCCACCTGTGACTCCGATTCGAAGACAGAGGCAGAGAAGTTCACCATTTACTACTGTCCTGACCAGTCGGGGAGGTGGGCCATTGCCAACAAGATGTCAGGATACTACCTCGGAGGCACAGATGAAATCGTTCAGTGTTACGAGAAGAGTCCAGGGGCCTCTGAATGGTGGTATGCCCATCTGGCAGTTCATCCTCAGGTCAGTTGAAAGTCATGTAGTATCGAACTTATTTATAAATTCTACGCTTTTCTTAAATTCCATTTATTACAATTTTGTTCGGTTTTGTTTATAATTTTGTTTATAATTTTATCCGATTTATTAAAATGACAAAATCATTGACTTGGCAAAGCTTTTAAAATGCAAATGCAAATGTAGTTCACTTGTACAGCGTCAATGGCGCTTCTTGTTAACCATTTATGTAGCGCTCCTTCCCAAGGGCGCTTGTGGCAATGCAGTCTGGGTTTCGAACACGACACATTACGACTGTTGCCATTACCGCAAAGCAACCCATTCGGCCAACCTGCAAGCATTTTTTAGAAACAATTATAAGATAAACATTAAAAGCAATTATGATAATGATAATTGCATATAATTATTCCGATAACATTAATAATATATTTTTAATAATGTCAGCTTTCTTAATGACGAAGCCTGTTCAAAATTGTCACATGAAAGTTCTAATGTAAAAAATGTCTGTGGTCAAAGTACACATCCCGGGCTGATAAATGCTTAATAAGAAGCACAATGATTATCCACTTAAGGAATAATAACAATAATAATATCACTGATAATGTGTCACTTAACAATAATAACATCACTAATACTGTGTCACTTAACAATAATAACATCACTGATAATGTGTCACTTAACAATAATAATATCACTAATAATGTGTCACTTAACAATAATAACATCACTGATAATGAGTCACTTAACAATAATAACATCACTAATAATGTGTCACTTAACAATAATAACATCACTGATAATGTGTCACTTAACAATAATAACATCACTGATAATGTGTCACTTAATGACACGTTATCAATTAATGAATCTGCGACTCAATAATCAATGTTTTTTTTATGGCAGATGAATTTAAAGAACCTGAACAGACAGAAATATGCACGACTCAACGATAAAACAGGCCACCTCCAGGTCGATGAAATCACCCCCTGGGGAGCGGATGCCCTCATAACTATCGAGTTCATCGAGGGCAGGTATGGGGTGAAGACCTGTGACGATCGTTACCTTCACTTCAACGGGTCTCTGGCGTCCCAACCGAGCCCCGACACTCTATTCACCATCGAACTTAAATCAGGACAGTACTCGGGCATGGCCTTGAAGGATGCCAACGGCAAATATTTGACAGCCGTTGGAAAAGATGCCGTCATGCAGACCCGCAACAAAAGCATCGGGAAGGATGAGTTGTTCAACATTGAGGACAGTCAGGCACAGGCCTACTTTGTTGCCCACAACGGAAAAATGGTCTCTTTGAAGCAGGGTGAGGGTTCTGTAAAATTATTTCAAATAATATAATAGACTCCTTGATAGAGTTGCTTTTGATGATGATGAGGATGATAATGATAATAATAATAATAATAATAATAATAATAATAACAATAACAAAAATAATAATAATGATGGATTACTCTGAGCAATTTGGTTTAGCACGAAAGGATAAAATTGGATAGCATTTATTTTGAAAGAGAATATTTTGAAAGACCTTCGCCTTTGTCAAAGCAAATTAAATTTTAAGCAAGGGGAAGTTAAATTGCATCCAAATGCGCAGTAAATTATCAATAATGATGTAATTACAAGCAAATTATAAATAATAACTTCTCTCCCAGGCATAGACATGTCAGCCAATCAGGATGACGAACTTGGAGACAAGGAAACCTTTCAGATAGAATTTGACGGCAGAACTCAGCAATGGAGGATCAGGACCTGCGAGAACAACTACTGGTGCTACGATCCGTCTTCGAATGGAATTCAGTGCATTGGAAATGGAAAGTGAGTTGTTGCGTTGTTGGAGTTGTTGCGTTGTTGGAGTTGTTGCGTTGTTGGAGTTGTTGCGGGCACTGCAATTATTCTGAGACCAAAGTAAACGTTGTGTTTTACTATTTTGAAAGTCCTGCATAAATGAGTTCAAATAATCTTCAATTACTGAACACAAAAAAAAGCTAAATTCACTTTATTAAACAACATTTCTTATACCAGAAATCCCAACGAGCTGTTCACCGCTGATTGGCTGGACAACGGAGGTGTAACCCTGAAGGCCAGCAACGGCAAGTACCTCTCGGCCAAGATGAATGGAAGTCTGTACGCCCAGAACGATTCAGTGTCAGAGAAAGAACACTTCTTCGTCAAAATCATCAACCGACCAATTCTCGTCCTCAAATCAGAATTCGGTTTCGTTGGATTCAGGACCGCCAACAATCCACGTTACGAATGCAACAAGACCAGTTACGACGTCATTTTTGTCGAGCACCATCCCAACAGGAAGAGTGGGGAATACTTCCTCAAGGGTTAATAAAAGCAGTCTGCTTAGAAATTAGAATTTTTATTATTATTATTTTATTATAATTATTTATTATTATTTTATTTTATGTATTATACTTTTATTTTAATTTTGGTTGATATTTGAAAACAATTCAAAGTAATTCCTTCAGTTAGAAACATAACCTTCAACAGGTCACAACGGGCAATACTGGGCTGTGGATAGTGAAGGATGCATAAACGCGAGCAGCGGTCAACCCCAACCTTTCATCTTCGAGCTGAGGAAACATTCCAAGATGGCTATCAAGGCTCCGAACGGCTGCTACTTGATTGGAGAACAAAATGGAATCATCACCGCCAAGGCCAGGGACGTCCAGAAGGCTGTCATGTGGGAGTATTAGGACCGCCTTGATCCTCTTCACAATTTCATTTGTAGTTCATTTGTAACTTTTTTGATAAGTTTCATCTTGTTTTAGTTCGTCTTAAAAGAATGCTTCCATAGAAATTTGCAAGAATTAAGAGATGGCTTTGTATTTTAGTTTGGATAAAATGTTCAGTTTAAAACATTTGCGGACCGTGAGTGTGTCGTGAAACCACTTCTTAATATTCCGATTTAAACTCAATAAAACGATAAGAATTGTAAAACAAACACGACAAAAAAATTTAATTTGGAAAGGTGCGCAAGAATTCAATTTCCAAAATATGTCGATGGCCGCCTGAAAGAAGAAGATAGGACTTGATTGGAGAGGGTGGATTGTTGATGGAATTAATTTGGAGAGCTGGAACGCTCCGGAATGAATAATTCAGGGTGCTGAAACAAAACCGATCGATCAACCACGCTTCGTTGAATTTGCGGGCGGAATTTTCGGGAAACTTATTCGATTTCCGGAACTTAATTAGATGACGAAGGAGGGATTTATCGGACAGTTCGTCGTCGACAGCACCATCCGAAATTCTCCATCCTTTCACTTTGGAGTCAAACACAAAGAAAAGTTGAGCACAGCTCAACTCACTCCAGGACCAGCTGCTTATTTTCCGGACAATAAAACTTACAACACAGGTGAAATTATAAAAAGACAAATATTATTTATGGCGAATAAAAGTTGATTTAACAGGTTTAATTTAACCTTTGGAATTATTATCAACTTAGAAGATGAAATTTGTAACATCTTAAATTAAACCAACGTACCAATCACTGTGTTTGGGTTCCTAAGGTCGGGAAGCCAAACGTGCCCCTCTGATCCTCAGTCGCAAGAGCCCCCTCAAAGTCCCTAGAAACCCTGGCCCTGCCGACTACCTCCCCGGCAGTTGTGCCCTCCTGAGTCAGCATCCGTCCACTCCTTCCTTCAGCATCCCAAGGGCTTCACACACACCCGAGAGAAAGAGTAAAACCCCAGGTGATGAATTGGGGCAGATTTGTTATTCATAAGCAGATCCGGTTTGGAAGAATTATTTTCTGGGTTTTGTTGGGAGGATGATGGATGCTCTCTGATGTCATTGTTTGTTGTTTCAGACTTTTATTTCTTTAATTCCATTCATGCACTTTTGAATGGAGGATGCATTTTCAAAATCTATGACGTGATTTCCAATTTAACATGCCATTAAGACAATGAAGGACAAATTGAATTTTAAAATTCATTTTATTAATTATTATATTATATTTTATTCATTGACAAGACATTATTAAAAATATTTCTGTGTTTTATTACCTTGTTTTATTTTATTTTATTTTGTTTTATTACGTTGTTAACATCCATCCATCTTCTCTCAGAGCTTCAACAAACTTTGGAATTTAAGGCAGTTGATGGTGATAGCAAGTATGGCTCACTTAATGATTTACACAACCATATAAAAACTCACACGTCATTAGACAATCGTTACCATAACTTATCGCCTGCCATTGTCAGCTCCTAATATCTACAAACTTGACCCCATGCTCGGAAGTTCAATAAGGTCAGACAAAAGGGCAAACCACGGATTTTCAATTCGATCCCGAAGTTGTTTCGGAGGGTTTGCAGAAGATCGAGTGAAGGTGAAATGAATTATTTTTATTTATTTCAAATGCTTATTAATTTCTTAATTAATTTCTAAGCTTAATTTATTGTATTCTCTTAACTTACAGAAGTGCACAAAACTATTGAAAATTAGACGAAAATTAAGTAACACAGATTATTATTATAAAATAATAATAATTATTATTGTTATATTTAATTATGATAATTTTTACAACTAGGTTTAAGGCAGTAATATATTTTTGAATTAAAATGAGGATCGACATCTTATTGGTTCATTTGGCAAGAAGAAGTGCATGACTTTTCATCATTATTCTGCAATTGCTTTATTTGTTCGTCAATAATTTATGAATAATATTTGCACTTCACTTAAATTTTTAATCCTTAAAATTCATAAATAAATAAAATGACATAATTATTGAAATGATTTTCTTTCTTAATTTTTTATAATAATATTGTATTTTTAAAATTCTTGTCATGTGGAAGGCACGAAATTCTTGTTTTAATTTAGAGGAATGCTGTTATATCAAATATTTAATATTATATTATATTACACTACATACTTTTATATCAAATATATTATGTTATCCATACATATTGTACAAATATATTATTTAAAAAAACTCATTGCCATAACAATATTTGCAGTTTGACTATTATTTCGATGATTTTGTAAATGCCTTATTAATGTAAACAATGAGAATTTAGTAATAATAATGATGATTATAATAATAATTATAATAATAATAATAATAATAATAATGATTAATGAAATTAATTGCATAAAAGACACCAGGACCAGCAGCTTATCAACTTCCAGATCCGAACATCTACCTGCGCAGGTCTGCTTGCTTCAGTGTCACAGGAAGACATTACCTGCCCAACAACAACAACAACAACAACAACACAAAACCTGGTCCCGCGTCTCATTTCATTGGCCAGGTGGGTTGACGGATTCTCAGGTCGTTATTTCGAGAATTTAATAACAGTAATGGTAATGATAATTTTGATGATAATAATAATAATAATAATAATTTTAGTTTTAATCTATTTATTTCTTGAGATGTTTTTTTAGAGATCTTTATTAAATTGTTCTGATTTATTCTAGAATTAAATATTTTTTATTTATAAATCAAATATTACAATCGGAATTGATGTTATTAATGTTATTAATCACATTTTATTTCATTTTATTTGAACTAGAAATATTAAAAACCTGATGTAAATTATCTGTAATTGTTAATAATTAAAGATTATAGGCTACATTTATTTATTTAGTTATAAAAATAATAACATTGACAATAATAACGATTTATTGTTAATTCTAATCGTTTCAACAGGCAGCACTGAGCACCCAAAGGAAGAGTCCCTCATTCAGCTTTGGAATCAGACACTCACATGCCTCACTCCCCACGAATTTTTACGATTTCTGACTTAACAATTGGAAGCAATTCGACTTTTACATGTTAAAAATAAAGAATAATTTTAAGTAATTATGCGTAATAATTCACTTTTTATCGTCCTGCATCACCGCACTTTGACATAATTTTTGCTGCATTTTGTAAAAAGTAAAGTCCACGTTGTTTTATTGTTTACAACTCTCAACTGTGGCTTAAATGATTACTACGTAAAGATTGCGTAAACATTATTATTATTATTATTATTATTATTATTATTATTATTATTAATTATTAATTAAGTGAAAAATGTGACAGGAATTTATTACAGTAAGACGTTGAAACTGTAAGAATGCAATTAAAAGGTGTGAAAATAAAGCGAAGTGAAGACCCAGGTGGCAAACCAGGTGATCAACGATGATCCAGGTGTATCGATAGTGCAGGTGAACAGGTGTCGCATGGCGTGTGATTTCTGCCTAAGAATGGAGGAAGTTTGATTTTCCGTTAGCACCATTTGAGGGAATGCAAGTTCGGGGAGACTTTCTGGAGAAATATTTTAATTAATTATGTTAATGACTTTTGCATATTTAATGAACTAAATGAGGAATGTTGTCGTACAATTGCATCATTACATTCTTGTAAATGTTATTTATCAAAAAGCTTAGCATATTCATAAATATTAGTGATATCATGGAATGTCACAATATTAATCTCTAAATATAATGTGAAATGTCACATCACTAAAATAATGTTAATTTTATGTTAATGAAATGTTTAATGAAGAGATTTTGAAAAAGAAATGTTGTTGTTGCTGTTGTTGTTGTTGTTGTTGTTGTTGTTGTTGTGTTGTTATTGTTGTTGTTGTTGTTGTTACTTCTGCCGAGCGTTGTTGAACTCCAGCCAACTCCGACGACGTTTTCGGCTGTCAAAGTGTAGGACCTGAACGACATGAGGCTTGCTTTGTGGACGATGAGGGTCGCTTGTAACGTATTTTCGTTGACCACCTGATAAATTCATTACTTGATAATAATAATAATAATAATAATAAACTATAAAAGACGTTATTACAACAGGAACGTAATCTTTACTTAATTATCAACAAGTAACACGTGCAGATGGAAATATTAAGAAAAAATCCATTTCCTGAAACATTGAGCATCCCAAAAACATATTCCATCCTGAATATTCCTTCTAAGGATAGAAACTGAGAAGTCATTGAACCTTGACAAGGGTGGTGTATTCCCCCCAACTAATGATGTCGTCCACCAAAGTCCTGCTTCTGTCGTCGAAACTCCAACGAAGCGTGACCAGGTTGGGACGTGACGAAACGAGGCATGTCACCTTTACATTCGTTTCTCCCAGGTGCGCTAATACAGGTGGACAGTTGACGTAAGGACGGTCTGAAAGATGAAAGTGGTGATGATAAAATTATCATTGTTAATACTTCAATTTTGTGGAATATTATTCTAGGAATGCAGAACCAACAAAACATGGTCAATGTTGATGACGATGATGATGCTGATTGGTGATGATGATGGTGATGATGATGCCGACGACGCCGAGGATGATGATGATGTTGATGATGATGATGATCCTTGTCATGGAAACCATCATCTTCCATTCGAACATCGATCCCTCTCCAAATCTCTCCACTTGGATCCAATGCATCCTCAACTTGCGGGATCCAATCATTCTTGTCAATGATAAACTCCTTTGCAAACCATTTGTGATGTTGTTATTTCACAGACACGCAATCACATTATTTCAATGTTTTTTCTTAAAAATCATTTTCATATTTCATGTGCTGATGTGCAGATGTGTTGCTGGTGAACATGAAATATTTACATTTGATTTATAATGTTTAATGTTGAAACTTTGTGCAAAATAAATCTGTAACATAAAACAGAAAGTGCTTGTACGTCTGTCTGTCCCACGAACTCCTCCCAAACGGTGAACGGCAGCGACTTGAAATTTGCACACTTCTCTGTGCTATTCGTTGGTCAACTGTGCTATTTTCAATTTTCAACTTTAAGTTTTCCAACTTTCACCTTTTCCTAAATTGCTTAGGAGCTTTAAACTCGAGAGCTACTGGAAGCAAGGATCATTGCGCTCCTACATGGTCTTTTGTTCTTCATCTCTCACTATGGCAGCACGAGTTCAAGTCCCGTTGAGGGAACACCGTCCTAATCGCCCAGCTCTTTGAGGGCAGGTAGCTGGCTGAATTCGAAGGACATGAATAATAAAATTAATTATAATGATAAAATATGAGTTTGACTGGCGAAATTGGTTTAAAAAAGCTAGTGATTGTATAATTTATTTTGTTGATTTCAACCACTTGGAAACTGTTGCTGAAAAAATTCTCGATTGAAAAACAAAACATCCTGCACTCCAATCCGACCTAATTATGCAAATGCTCAAAAAAAAAACGAAACGAAAAAAGATTCTAAAACATTCCAACGAGAAGGTAGCGAGTTCAAGACTCACAAAGGACGTTGACTTTGACGGCATACCAGGCTGTCCTCGAGTTGTTGAAGTTGAAGGAAGTTCTGCACTTGAGGAGGGACTCGTCATCAGAAGAATTGAACCTCAAGTTTCTCGATGTGAGACGAATTTCATGCTTGATCAGTCGGAAGCCGGGTGGTCCCGACAAGTGCGTGAAAACGTTTTGCCCGAAGGAGGGGGTGATGTTCTGGTCGTTCAGGAAGATGGAGACCACGGGGACAGGGTGGCCGCAGATGACGCTGCAGTCTAAGGTCGTTTCTTGGTTCTCTTTGACAGCCAGTGTGAACTTGAAGGTGTGCTTGTCAAACCTTGCATTGTCCATGTTGTGGGTGACTATGAGGAGGTTGCTCGACAAAGAAACATCAGGTCCACTCAGGCGGATCGACTTGACGGGAACTGAGTTGGTTGTGAATTGTTAGAAAATTATTCTAATCGATGTTTTTAAGATTAATAATAATAAATATTATAATAAAATTATTATAATAATAATTATATATTAATATTGAAACATTTATTATGTTGTAAATTGTATTATTAATAAAATAAATAATCTAATCATGTCATGTTGTAATATTTAATTATATTATAATTAATTTTTAAATAAAATTAATATTATAATTAATATTTAAATATATTTAAGTAATGATATTTCCATTAATTTCATTGTAATTTGAACTCGAATCCATATTTACATTGTTTGTGGATTTCTTATTCTTTGAAATTTCAATTGAAATCTCACAATAATTACTTTTATTACTAATATAATACTATAATATAATTTATTACTAATATAATAC
>MPNW01000922.1:0-25159 GCA_011800805.1 Hirudo medicinalis
CTGGACAATAATGCACATTGATAACATAATTTATTATTATTATTATTATTTATTATTATTATTATTATTATTATTATTATTATTATTATTATTATTATTATTATCCATTTAATTTCTCACAAGTTAAAAATAATAAGAATAACAGATTAATTTATTCGTTATCCAATAATAATAATATCTTCTTTTTATTACGAACAGTGGGACGACCTCATAGCGTCCGAAAGCGACACAATGACCTTGGAGCTGGAGAATAGGATAGCTGGATTGGCTCCCAACAAGTGCTGCTCACTCATTTACACTGTGAGGACTCATTTATTATTATTATTATTGTTATTGTTATTGTTATTGTTATTATTATTATTATTATTTCGGGTTAATAATATGCACCTCACTGAAGCATTAGCGAGAGAGTTTTACATTAGTGTGATTTGAATGCATGCGTCCTGCTTTTCAAATGCTGTAAGAAGTGTTGCGACCCTTCATTCATTCATTCATTCATTCATTCATTCATTCTTTCATTCATTTATTCATTCATTCATTCAATCATTCTTTCAATCAATCATTCATTCATTGAAATCGGGGAAGTCTTCAGAATTAGTCATTCAACAAACATAGACGATATTTTTAGCAGATCGAGCCATTAAAACACAAATAATACGCAAACAAGTGAATATTAAAATCAGCTTATTATTATTATTATTTATTTTTACTAACATCAAAAAGATTATAATATATTATAATAATAAAACTATTGCATCAAAAAAAAATATATTAATGCGTTAATAATATTAATATTCAATTTTTTTCAGTCAGGCACTACTGGTAATCCGAAGGGGGTCATGCTTAGTCACGACAACGTTAGTATTCTCCTGCTCAATTTTAAATTCTTACCTCAGTATTTTCCTTTGTTGTCGTGTCAAATCGACATCAAAGATTTCAATGCTTGCGATTTAGCGGCGATATCATCAGTGATACCTGCACAATACTTCGTCGAATGGTATCCTGAAACTCATACTTGCAACAACAAGAACAACAATATCAGTACCCTTTTGCAACAATAAGCTGTGTCTCATCTATGTCTCGGTGACTACGCATGCGTCGACATACAACAACAACAACAATAGCATCAACAACAACAACAACAACAATAACAACAACAACAGCAGCTTGTTTTGACTTGTTCATTTGTAAGTCGTTGTTGAGAATTGAGAAGTCAATATCATTTTCCAAAGTCAGGTGCGCACCTGTATTGCCATGAAGGCCAAAAATAAACTTTCAGTGTCATACTATACGTTCTATAATAGAATTAATAGAAAATAATAATAATAATAATAATTATTGAAAACTGGAATTAAGTTGCTACACAAATTAACCAAAGGGACCAGAAACCACTGTAACAATAGAGAAACCTATAGTGCTTACCTGTGTCAATGGTAGCACCTGTATTAGCAAACTACCTGTGATTCTGTGCTTTGCAAGAATACATGACTCGTACAATATGGTCATCGGCTTCTGTCTGCTTCAAGTTTTATGGCGCCCCAATAATATAGTCACAAATAATAAACATAATAATTGGTAAATGGAAATTTTATAAAAAAATATTGACATAATTGTCTAATAATAATATTATCCAACAGTTGATCTGGTCTTCCACGTCACTGGCACTGGAATCAAATTCCACGAGTAAAGAAGTGGGCGTCTCCTATTTGCCCTTGAGCCACATCGCTGCCCAGCTGATGGACATCTACTGCAGCCTTGTCATGGGCTCCTCGGTCTACTTTGCTCAGCCCGATGCCCTTAAGGTAAGAAAAAAACTTACTAACCTAACTATTTAATAATTATTAAAATATAGCCATTGGCGGCGAAGAAAATTGCAATTTTTTTATTATTTTTCCTAAGGGTTCACTGAAAAATACCCTGAAGGAGGTCAGGCCGACCATCTTCATGGGTGTGCCCAGGGTTTGGGAAAAGATGCACGAAGCTATGATGGCGATCGGGAAGCAAAGTGGTTTCCTGAAACACTCCCTCGTCAGTTGGGCACGTGGCGTCGGGATCAAGGCCGCTTATTCAGCCATGGATGGGTGAGTGTCAACTTTCACATGCTACCCAAACCATAAAGATGTCATACCTTCCATCAGCACAGCTTTGCGTTTATTTCAGTGTGGCTAAGGGCTGCGTGTTTTCCATGGCCGATAAGCTCGTCTTCCAAAAGGTCAAAGAAGCACTGGGTCTTGACAGGTGCAGACTCATGTACAGTGGTGCCGCCCCTATCATGAGGGAGACCATTGACTACTTCTTCAGTCTTAACATGCCCCTGCTGGAAGCTTACGGAATGAGCGAGTGCACAGGTGAGTAAAAAGCGATCAAAGGGTATAGCATAGGTGGGACTAAAAGTCATTTCAGATGAATTTCTGTTTGAATTTGTAGCTTATAAATAAATTATAACTAATCATGACAGGCATCCATACCATAGCCTTCCAAGACGACTACTACATCGGCAGTGTCGGAAAGAACTACTCAGGCCTGGAAAACAAACTCGATGGTGACCATGGTAACGGAAGTGGAGAGGTAAGCTGATCTTATTCAATCATCACAACTCCATCTTCAAATCATCGGTAAGAAAAATCAAACCCTACTCCTGAAACATGGCATCGATTTCCTTTAGATTTGCATGCGGGGTAGACACGTGTTCATGGGTTATCTCAACGAGGAGGCCAAAACAAAGGAAGCCATAGACACGGAGGGCTGGCTTCACTCCGGCGATGTTGGAACTGTCAGCCGAAGAGGCTTCATTTTCATCACTGGTCGTATCAAAGGTGAGCCGTGCATGCGTTGTATTTTTCATATTTTGTAATTGTGCATAACAATTGTCTAATGATGGGGTTGAAAATACTGTCGTGTTGAATCTTGCAAATATTTTCAACCAGAATTGTTTACGTCTAGATTTTGCCCGTAAATAAATTCTATGCTCAAAAATTGCCACTATGCCCGAAGCGTTTCTGTTCATTAAAGCCAATTTAGGGCAAATATCTCGGCACTCCTATTGACCCCTCGATAATACCGACCCAGATTTTGACAGTTCAAAGGTCAAAAAGCGTGACCCATGAACAAACAAATAACACTATTCTTCGACTTGTGGCTTAACTGGCTATTAGCACTCAATTTGCATTATGATAAAGGACGATCTTAGAATAATTAACACTGAATAAATTTGTCTTTGTAGACTATTATAAATTACCATTTCATTATTATTAAATTTTTTCAAATATTTACTTAACTCGATATCACGTAATATTACGTAGCTTAATGGCTACCACTATGCTTACCGGACGCAACATTCCAACAAAAAATTGATGGAGTAATTAATTACAGAACTCCTTATAACTTCTGGTGGCGAAAACATTCCTCCGATTCCAATCGAGGACAAGGTCCGCGAACAACTGCCCTGCGTCAGTAACTGCATGCTCATTGGAGACAAGAGAAAGTTCTTGTCAATACTACTGACGATGAAGGTAAATACAGACACTTTTTCAGAGGTTTTCAACTAGATTCGAATGTGGCACTGGTTTATTCTCAGGCTAGCATCGAATTCTAGAAAATTCATTGGCATGTAAAACTAGAAGAGCATTGTCATTAATTGACTAATTCTCCATGATTCTTTTCGCAGTCCGACGTAGACCTCGACACTATGGAACCGCTCGAGAAGCTCGCCAAACCATCACTGGATTGGTGCAAATCGGTCGGCAGCGAAGCCAAGCTTGTAAGCGATGTTACGAACAACAAGGACGCCAAAGTCGACAAAGCCATTACAGCTGGAATTATCAAGCAAACTCTCAGGCCACTTCAAGAGCCCAGGTGATTCAGAAATGGGCCATCTTGCCTAAAGACTTCTCCATTCCCGGTGGAGAGTTGGGTGAGTAGCAGACGACTAACAAATTTTAATTTCTTTTTTTCTTTAAGGCCCAATTTAATATTATACTAATATTATATTAAATATTATATTAATTTAATTTAATAATTTTTGTATTTATCTTTTTTTTTTATTAAATAATTAACTTGATCATTTCAACGCAGGTCCCACCATGAAACTCAAGAGAGCTTTCGTTCTGACCAAATATGCCGACATCGTGGACAAGTTTTATGCCGATGCAGAAAACTGATTAACTCAAAATAAATTTTGTTCATGACACTGTAAATTATGTTACGTATAACTATTATGTCTCACCAACTATTTATATATTTACTTATTTGTTGCTAAATTCTTTTTTCGAACCGGCACTTGTTTACTTTTGAGTTTTTGAAAAGTAGGGTATGTGACCGGCGTACAGCGTAGGACGTAGCGAAATATTGAAGCATTTAAAATGGACTTCATGTATTGAGTTAGTTATTTTTGAATTTGACTTTGTTAGGAGTTTCAAAGTCGAACGTTAATGTAACCTTCTCTGAATCTGTAGAACTGAAATCGTTGCGTAATGTTTTAAATTGCTTACTTTATTTGCTTGAAACTTCAAAGGCAGTAAACGTTCGTACATTTATTCATACATCTAAGTTTTCCTCATCAATTTATCTTTTGCGGACCTCATTTTGCTCTCTGAAACAGTAGACTTCACTGACATCCTTCGTCGTGAGGTGCCAATGATCTTTTGCGATTTATTTGTAAAAAAAATAAATTGTTACGATAAATCATCGTACAAATAGTGTTGAGAACCATCTGAAATAAAAACAAAGGAAGTTAAAATATTAAGCAAAACATCAAAATGCCTAGTCATTTGTTTGGATTATCCCAAACTTTTGAGCCCTTCAATCTCCAAAGCCAACGATTTTAACAAGAACACACAAACGCATTTTTTTGTTCCAAAATCTGGTGAATTTTTTCCTAACATTTCAACAACAAAAAATCAAACGAATTTGTACGATGCGAGCCCCAGAATTCAGAATTGAGCAGGAAACACGTCCGACTGCAAACTGCCTTTCGAAGAAACCCGATCGGCGGCCTGCCGACGGATTTCGTACGCAGAAGTATTATGTCGCGATTTACAGCACGGCTAAATATTTCGTGAAGGAAAAACGACGACATCTTAAGGCAAGGAATTTTTCGTACAAAGACTCCTAAGTTTTCTACCGAAAAATATAGATATACGTACAAGTTTGAATTCGTGTATACGTGCGTATATTGCTCATTGCATTTCCTAGATCTGTCGGATACAACGAAAAACGTGCCAAAAATGATGCAATACCAAAATAAATGACGGTCCAATTTGTTCTCCCTGGATTCAAAAAGCACTTCAGCGGGTTAAGATGCCTGCGACCTAAACGTGGTTGTTAGAAAAGTTCGATCGTGTCCGGCCTAAATGGGGATCGTTAGAAAAACCAAAAATAAAAAACGTCGAACGTTTCCGAGGGTCGGCCCGGGAGGAGACCGAGGCCGAACCCTAGAATCGAAATTAAGGTGAAGACGATGATAACAAGGTTCATGATAACAACGACGTTAATAATACCAACAAGACCTAAATTTTCAATGAAGGCTAATTTTAACTAACTAAGGAATATATTTGCATACGAGCTTCACGGCCTTTCGGAAGGTTTGCGATCAAAACAAAGTGAACGAGAAGAAGATCGAAGATGCCCCCAAAAACGATCGACCGACGATCTTGTAAAATGATTTCTACAAAAAACAGTTCAAAATAAAATCTCCCAATTTCAGAGTAAAACAACACGGCGATGGATTCGATTTCGTCGAAGCAGAAGAATCGACGACGTCCCAGTTTGGACTGACGAATATTTTGTCGACGCCAAAGAAGTGACGGTCGTCAATACTCGACCGTCAGAAAATTTCTCGCAAAAATAACTGCGAACCCTGGAAGATCGTCGACGGCGATCGGGAGAAATTCTGCGATAGTTCGATTTCGATGTCGTCGGAACTCCTCGAAGGCATTTTGCCTTCCGGTCCTCGGCCGGATTCCACGTCGTGTCGGGAAATTTAACCAAAAAATAGAAGCTGGAGACGTGCTCCGTCTAAAAAAGATTATGCGTCGTTCGATCCACGTATGGAGTGGATTGTGTCCTCGTCACCTCCGTCATCATTATCATCATCATCATCATCATAGATTAGCAGCCATAGAATGGTGAAAGTTTGTCCACAATGATAATGATGAGTTTAAAATCTACAAGCAAGCACTGATGCACATGATGATGACGACGACGACGATGGTGTTACTGATGATGGTGATGATGATGATGGCGGCAAAAAAAGGATTTAAAAAAAAAACAAGTTCTCGACGTCGACAGAGTCGGCAAACTCCGTGCAGAAACGAGTCGATTGTTACGAAATTGATTAAAAATTATTTAATTATTACTAAATTTCGAAGGTAAAAAAAATTCATGATTGAAACAGAATTTTATAAAAAAAAAAAACAACAAAGAAAACAAACAATTCACGAGATTTAATGCCGCTGAATTTATGCATGCTCGAGCTCCGTGCAGAAAGGATTGAAAGTGGTTTTTCGGAAAGCAAAAGCGAAACCAGGAATCGAAAGCCATCCTGTGGAGGACGCTATTTTAATGTGTTTCGAAGGAATCAAAAGATTATTTTGCTTTTAAATTTAAGAATTCTAGAAGAGCAATCGAGCGGAGAGGAAGACATGATCGAAGACGAAGAAAGATCGTCAAGCCGGGCGGAACGTGCCGTACAGTTCGACGAGACAAAACATTCTCTACGTGATGCGGTGGATGATACAAAAGACATACAATGGGACAGACAAACATACAATGGGACAGACAAACATACAATGGGACAGACAAGCATACAATGGGACAGACAAACATACAATGGGACAGACAAGCATACAATGGGACAGACAAACATACGATGGGACAGACAAGCATGCAATGGGACAGTCAAACATACAGGCAGACGAACGCGGAGACATCATGCCGCAGTTCCTAATCGGTCGATGTTTTCATCCTAACGTAAAAATCTTGCATCCCATGCCATAAACAACCAACGGAGGATCGACAAGAGGACAACAAATAGTCATAATAATACCAACCATAATAATATTCTCGAAAAATAATAACAATAATTAATTAATTATAATTACAATAATACCAACCATAATAATAATATTCACAATTTCGCTCGTAGACGCTCGAGGCTTAGAAATTTCTCGAGCTCAGTAAAGCGATGTTTTCAAGTTAGCACCGAAGCAAGGTCGTAATTCAAAGTAAGTAGGTCACTTCGGTCCACGACCGGATCGCAAACGGGCCGGTCGCTGCCAGAGGGCACGAGCCGCCCCAAGGTCGGTCGCCACGACCGTCGAAGAGGGGCAGGGATGACAGGATAGATGTCCTAGGGTGACGATGACGAGAGTGGATAACTAATATAATCCATGAGTGGATGGATTTATGGATGGATGGATGGAAGAAAGCAAGACGAACAAAGTCTGAAAGAAAACAAAGCCTCTCACTCCCCATCCGTTGTTCGTTCACTCCTTTGTGTCACTCTCCTGTGACGACAGTGCTGACGTCAAGCACGGCCAAGAGTGAACAAGAAGGACACATTGAATGTATTGTATTGTATTGTATTGTATTGTATTTACAGCGATGAACCTATTTGGAAAGATGTCGGTCAAAAAAAAATATACTTGCGTCTAGTCTTTTGTACATTCGCGTATAGATGGATGGATGGTTGGATGGATGGGTGGATGGACGGGTGGATTGATGGATGATTTAAGCACGAAAAGAAAGCCTTTCATGAAAAGTTTACAATGTGCCTAAGTAGTTGTTGTTGTTGTTGATGATGATGATCATCAGATGATGATGATGATGATGATGATGATGATGATGATGATCATCAGATGATGAAATTGAACAAATTAAAATCAGATTGCGATGAAACTTGAAACCAAAAGAGCCCAAGGTCAACGGTCCACACTTATCCATCCATCCATCCATCCATCCATCCATCCATCATCCACCCATCCATCGTCCAAATTCTAAATAAAGATGCCTATATAAACTTCATTAGCACCTATCGAGAAAGAAAAAAAAACGCATTGTCGTTGAGCGATCAAAGCAGAAAAAACAGCAGCAAAGCAAACGGCTGAAGTGGCGGCGACGGCGACCGCCACGAGTCGTCACTTGTCGTCTGAGCGTCCACAGTTGACGTTCAGTTGGACGGCAGTTGGGTGATGCTGAACACGGAGGGCAGCGACTTGACGGCATGACAGGCTTCCATGTGGCATCTCGGACAGGCGATCCAGCGACAAAAGTCGCTGAAGCTCGGGGCGACAAGCGACTGGCCGCCGGTCGGAAAGTCGCGCACCGGAACGCCGCATCTCTGGCAGCCGAGGCGGGCGGAGCAGCAGGCCGTGGCAGCGAACACGTCGAAGTTGTACATGGTGCCAATGACCAGCGACTGGCCGTTCCAACGCCGGCCGCAGCCGAGACAGCTGACGCGCTTGCGACTGCCGTTCGAGCAGCCCATGCACACGGCGTTCAGGAACTGCTGCTGTTGGTGCTGCTGCTGGTGGTGGTTATGGTGGTGGTGGTAGGGACGTCTGCTGTGGTTGGTGACGTCGATGCCGCAGTCTTCGTACGAGCCGGGTGATAGAAAGAACGTTCCTGTGGAGAGATAAATGAAGCTGTCGATGATAACGATCGTTAACGCTAATGACGCTGATGACGATGATGACGCCATTGCAATGGATTGGAAAACACGATGTAAATACCATTCGATTAAAACCAAATCACTTCGATCCTGACAGGAGATGCCTCCAAAAATATCAGCAAATCGGCTGAAGGAAATAATTTGACTCAAGCATCATCACCATCATCATCATCATCATCATCATCATCATCTTCTTCTTCTTTACCATCTTCATCATTATCATCATCACCTTCTTCTTCACCATCATCATCTTCTTCTTCTTCTTTACCATCTTCTTCATCATCATCACCTTCTTCTTTACCATCATCATCATCTTCTTCTTCTTCGCCATCACCATCATCATCTTCTTCTTCTTCTTCTTCTTCTTCTTTACCATCTTTATCATCACCACCATCATCATCATCATCTCCACTCTGAAGATGTCCGATGTAGAACAAACAAGGTCCCCATCTTAACACTCGAGCCACACCGATAAGGAAACGAGAGTTGACGAGAGCGGACACAAACAGTGTCGAGGGTCCTGGCTTCGAATCCTGGCTCGTTCTTCTTCAGCATGAAAGCATCCGATGATTGCGATTCTCGCCCTCTTGAGGGGATCTTCTTCGGATTCATTGATTTTTTTTTTTTTATAGTAAATATTTTTTTTTTGAATGAAATTTAATCAATTCAGACTTTCGTGGGGAAATTTGTGATGTTTCTGTTTTCATTGTGGCTGCTGTTGTTGTTGATGTTGTTGCTGTTGTTGTTGTTGATGTTGTTGTTGATGTTGTTGTTGTTGTTGATGTTGTTGTTGTTGTTGTTGTTGATGTTGTTGATGAGTTGAATTTGTGCTACTGTCATAATAGTGTGTGCCTGACATTGATGATGACAACGACGCCTATAATGATAATGATGATGACGATGATGATGATGATGATAATGATGATGATGATGATGAGGATAATGATAATGATGATGATGGTGATAATGACGAAGATGACGATGATGATCGTGACGATAATGACGATGACGACGACGACGATGATGACGTCGCTTTGTGCAAGTTAACGCTACGCACTTATGGCTCTGTATAAATGGACTACACGAGTTAATGTCGATGTGATGATGTCACTCTTGGAGGGGATAACTTAACCTCACGAAGAGTACATTAAAACGTCACACAACAACAAATCCTTGTCGACTTTACATGTCACACAACTACATTGTAGAGAGCATTGTAGTTGTTTTGTTTTTTGTTTTGTTTTATGTTTTGTTTTGCAGTCCAACCCTGGCTTTGAACCCAGTGACCCTGAGTGTTTGTCAAGTCGAGATGAAGGGCATCTCAACGAGCGGAACTGTATCCAATGGTTACGAAAAGAAGCGTCTGTTTCAATTAATTTTCTCAGCACGGTACCTTGCAACAATTTCCAGGGGGCAGGTGCAAGGTGCTCGTTCAGGTGAACGAGACAATACAGGTATGTGTCACCGGTTGAAGCCGCTCAAAGTCGAAAATGGATGCTTCGATTAGGCGGGAAATTAATCTCTTCATAACCTGTGACAGGGAAGACGACGACGACGACGACGATATGGTTGGAGTAGCTGCTCTGACACGCCGACCGCATCAGCCGCACTTACTACTATAACAACTGTTCCTACGTTAAAGACGACGGCAATGATGATAATGGTGATGATGAAGAAGAAGAAAAAAAAAGAAGGAGATGATGAAGAAGAAGAATAAGAATAAGAAGAAGAAGATTAAGAAGAATAAAAAGAAGATGATGATGACGACGACGACGACGACGACGATGATGATGATGATGATGATGATGATGACTAAGAATTCTACGACGACGACGATGATGATGACGATGATGATGATGATGATGATGACAACGACGACGGCCACTTTGACTTACGACCGTCACGTCCCCGAACTTGAGTTTTTTGTAGGTTTGAAAAACGATTCAAAAATTTCATTTGAAAAAAAAAAAATTCTTTTCCAGTTCCATGGTTTGATGTTTTCCTGTGATTCATTTCGACTGGAGATTGTTGCAGCCATGCTGATGGTGATGATGGTTGTGGCGGTGATGATGAAGAAGAAGACGAAGACAAGATGATGATGACGATGACGATGATGATGATTATGGCGGCGGTGGTTATGATGATGATGATGATGATGATGATGATGATGATGATGATGATGACGACGACGACGACGATGATGATGATGATGATGATGATGATGATGAAGGTAGAGACGGCGATGTAGAACCATCATCTCCACAAATCTCTAAGATATTCGTCTCTCATTCTTCTCTCAGTCATTAAAGCAGAAAACGAACACGGATTAATAAAATAAAATGAATAAAAAAATAAACAAAAAAACAAAACAATTTATAGGAAATAAATAAAAAAAAAAAACCTGATTAAAAAAAAAAAAGATAAAGAATTTAAATGAGAATAACTTCGAAATGCAGCCATCAATTACCAATAATCTCAGTGCTTTGTTCGAGAAGCGATATGAAGCACAACAAGAAATTGTAGTCGTCATTATGTCTCCCATCTTGGAAGACGTGCTCCCTTTACCTGATTGGTCGGACTACTTTTTAAATCGTCCAATGATAGCAGGGGAGGTTGTTTCTGCGCCAGACTGGAATTTGTTGCCAGACTTAATAATTTCTGAGATTGTTGTTGTTGTTGTTGTTGTTGTTGTTATTATTATTATTATTATTATTATTATTATTAATGTTGTTATTATTATTATTGTTGTTGTTGGTGGTTTTGTTATTATTTTTATTATTATTATTATTATTATATCGATATATTATTATTAATATTTACTTGCTCAGGATTTTTTAAAATCAAAATAACTATCATTACTTAATAAAACAATCGCCAAGATTAACTTTTTGAAATTTACTATTATTTGAAGGAAAATCCGATTGAAATGAATGAATGAATGAATGAATGAATGAATGAATGAATGAATGGATGGATGAATGAATGAATGGGTCATAAGTCTCTCGTCAAGTCGAGTTGCAGCCCACACACATCGCGACAAATTCTACCGGCGCTGCTAAAATCTTGTTTTGCTTTTGAAAGATGTTTTTTTGAGGATCATCCGAGATACCTACCTGCGTGCATGCATTGAATTCAACTATTGTCGAATTCATTTGAAACACCGCTAATCTATGGCGGTGATGATGATGGTGACGACGACGACGACGACGATGATGATGATGATGATGATGATGATGATGGTGATGATGATGACGATGATGATGATGATGGTGGTGATGATGATGATGATGGTGATGATGATGATGAAGGTCAAGGAGAGGCGGGTGGAGAGATGATTGAAGGTAGAGGTGACCAGTGATAGGGAAGGACTCACGGACGTCTGCGCAGGAGACAGAAGGAGGCAGAATGCAGCAAATAAGATGGCAAATGATGGATGGAAGAGCGCGGTGGACGAATGAAAGTAGAAAAAAATGTGTCCTTAGCGGTTGGGTTGTTTGGGTGGCTCTGCGGGCGGATGGATGGTTGGATGGATGGATGGATGGATGGGTGGATGGATGGATGGATGGATGGGTGGATGGATGTACGATGGATGGATGGATGGACGGGTGGATTGATGGATGGATCGATGATGGATGGATGGATAGATGGATGGACTGACGTACAGACGAACAGATGAAAGAATCCCAGTCGCAACAATGTCTTGGTTCCTCCAGAAAATCGAAGAACGAGGACGTTGAAATGTTGTATCCATCGTGAATGGTGATGAAGACGAAGATGATGACTTTGGGCTGGTCTCTGGTGAATTGAAAGATTGAATGAGAGTAGAGGAAGGTTATTGTGGCTTGCGGAAGAATTTTATGTGTAGCAGGGCCACAATGTAATCCCTAATAAGTTTGTCGTGGATCGAGTTTATAACAAAACAATCTGGAACATCTTGGTGCCTCGGTCTTGATCGTCTTGGTGTCTTGGTCTTGATCGTCTTGGTGTCTCGGTCTCGATCGTCTTGGTGTCTTGGTCTTGATCGTCTTTGTGGCTTGGTCTTGATCGTCTTTGTGGCTTGGTCTTGATCGTCTTGGTGGCTCGGTCTTGATCGTCTTGGTGCCTCGGTCTTGATCGTCTTGGTGGCTTGGTCTTGATCGTCTTGGTGATACGAAACACATCGTGATAGAAGCTTGGTGGCACCTGCTCACGACATTGGAATTTTGTACGGTTTTCTGCTAAAATGTTCCTTGGCAACAAAAACGTTTTAATTGTTCCAAGCTTTTTACAACAAAATCGACACAAACTGGGTGCATTTGTCCCGAAGAAGAGCGCACACTCGGCAATACAAGCAGCCAAACTCACGGATACAAACACACAGACGAATCCAAAGAGGCGTAGACAAGCACACGAGGAGACATGGACGGGCGTAGTAAGTCGGAGACAGGCCTAATTGAAAGTACCCTCAGCAAAAGATCATACGAGACATCCAGTAATCCCTGGCACTGGTGATTAGCGATTCTTTCCTTGAAAACCTAATGCCTAGACATGCTACGGCCAGCTCTAAGGATCTATTTCTTTTCCAGAGTTTGTCTGCTCTCTTAGTCCGTCTCCTTGTGTCCTTGTGTGTGTCCTTCGTGGAGGTTCCATGAGTTTTTGAATGCTTTCAGCACAGCTAACGTTAGTTTATAGAATCCTATGATTCTTTATTTCTGGACGTCTGAATCTGGGATTGAGGCAGATCTCCGCTCGAGTGTCCGTGATGTCGAGGTACGCCTGGGTGTGCTTCTTTGTGGCTGTGCATGCCTCTCTCTGTTGCTCTTCTCGTGTCCTTTTCCTTGCTGTACACCACGGTCTGAGCTTTTAAGACGAAACACGGCCATGACACGTCCGTGCGAGGTCTTAATTCACACTTTTACTGAGATTTAACGAGTTTTTCCAGTTATTTTAAAGTTATTTCGTAATAAATTCTTTAAATGCTTATTTTTTATTTATTTTCCGGAGTTTGTGAAATTTTCGAATAATTCGATTTAATGCCTGCAACATCTTGTCGTCTGGAATTTGCCAATCAAGGAGGACGGGCGTTGGCGCATGCATCTGTTGATTACTCATCACCGATATATCGATGTCGAAAAAAATATCGATGTCAGGGTCACACCTTCACTCATCCGAACGTATGATAGAAAAGACATATTACCTGCGGATTAAGCCTGGATTACCTGGATTAGCAGATTAACAAACAACGAAATTCGTTAGACGAACTCGACAGAAACACTGCCCTACAAAAAGAGGCATGTAAACATGACCCTGGAGTGTGATTGGACGATGGTTTCAGGTGTCACGCACTGGTCCAGATCAGACAGGAGATTAGTGAATCTATTACCATGCCGATTACCTGGCCAGTGCAGGTGTCTTGCACGAACACCTGTGGCGGAGGATTGATTTGGATTTCCGTTCAAATGCTTTTTTGGACTTCACTAATAAACGATGCATTGATTGGAGGCAGGTTTTATTTGTTCTCTGATTGGTCAATCGACTAATCTATTAACATAAAGCAGAAAATACACGTGTATGTCTGTCTGTCTGTCTGTCCTAAGATCTCCTCCCAAACGGTGAACGATAGCGACTTGAAATTTGCGCACGTATTCTCTGTGCCATTCCTAGGTCAACTGTACCCGTTTCAACTTTCAACTTTCACCTTTTCCTAAATCGCATAAGAGCTCTAAACTCGAGAGCTACTGGAAGCAAGAAGCATTGTGTTCTCGCATGGTCTGGTGTTTGAGACTTCTCCTCTCGCGGTGGCAGCGCGGGTTCGAGTCCCCTTGCGGGAGCGCCGTCCTGAGCACCCAGAGCCTTGAGGGCGAGTAGCTGGCTGAATTTGGAGGACGTAAATGATAAAATTAATTGTTAATTAATGGATACAAAATGAGTTTGACTGGCAGAGTCGGTTTAAAAAAAAGTCTATTAATAGGACATTAATCATGCTGTTTGCAGACGGAACTCTCTCCTACGACATGCCCCAAGGCGAGAAGAGGAGCAGCGACATGGAGTTGAATGACGACACCTACGACGGTGACCGCAAGAACGGCTACTTCTTCGACGGCCTGGGGCAGCTGACGGACGGAGAACTGGGAGGTGATAACCTCAGGCACGACCCCAAGGGCACGGGGATCAAGGGATACGAGTGGGTGGGCTGGAGGAACGATTCTCTGGCCAGCTCAGGGCACGCCAAAAGTCCCGCTCACGGATCTAAGGACGGCACATCGAGGAACGGCCAGCACCACCAGTCCGTAGTGGAGCTTCTCTTTAGGTTCGACGGCGCCAGAAATTTCAGCCAAGCCTTCATTCACTGCTTCAACAACGGCAGGGACGTCCGGGTTTTCCGTTCGGCCACTTTCCTCTTCGCTCTCGACGACAACTGTCGCTCGAGAATCGCCGCAGCGGCCGGCAGTCGTCACGTCGACTCGAAGGAGAGACAAGACTACAGTTTGGACGACGTCCAAGTACATTCTCTCGGGATTTTCCACTCACCGCTCGTCTTTCGACCCTCCAAAGATCTGATGAACGACCAGAGGAGGCTGGTCACAGTGCCTCTCGAGAACAGGATTGGAAACTGCGTGACCTTGAGGCTTGAGTTTGACTCGAAGTGGATTGTGCTGAGCGAGGTTCAGTTCAACTCAGGTAGAAGTTATTAGAAAAAAAATATTCAATTTTTTCGAATAAAAACTCTTTAAATATTAACATGATTTACAGCCCGAGGATATTAGATTTTTTTAAAAAGTATTCGCTTTTATGGGTTTAATTAAAAGTTCAAATCAGTCTTTTGATGGCTAATTAAGATGTATATAATAATAATATAAGACGAATATGATATATTCAATATATAATATATCTCACTATAAATATATGATATATTTCAATATAAATATATGAGATATATCAATATAAAATATGAGATATATCAATATAAATAATTATATTTCAATATAAATATAAATATTTTCATTTTATTATTAGGTGAACAGTTTAATATTGTTTAATATTGTTTAATATTGTTTAATATTGTTTAATATTGCTTAATATTGCTTAATATTGTTTAATATTGCTTAATATTGTTTAATATTGTTTAATATTGTTTAATATTGTTTAATATTGTTTAATATTGTTTAATATTGCTTAATATTGTTTAACATTGCTTAATATTGTTTAATATTGTTTAATATTGTTTAATATTGTTTAATATCGTTTAATATTCGCTTGTATTTTCAAACTTCGATCAATCAGATTACGCCAACGAGACCTTGTTGAATCACCTGGTCTCGTTGATGACGTCGACCAAGGCCGAGGGAAGCTCAGGTAAAATGTTTTCCTCGTTCGACTGGAAAAATCAAATTAATTATTAAATCCGAGAGAATTGTTTGTTTATATTTACATTTGTTAAATCGATTTTTAATTAGAAAATAATAATCATTCTATTTGGACACTTTTTCTCCTGTTTTCTCGTGAGGAAAGATAAAACTGGTCATGAATCACATGCAAATGGAAAGCACTATTTGAGCAACACTCCGGTAATCCAGCGACATGGCTGAATATTGGTAATACTGTTGTGAAGATCACTCCTTCAAATCTGAGGATTACATCATGAGGAATGTCTGGAATCCATCTTGAGGTCCAGAATGCAAGCAACAGTCCAAATACCGTAGTCATCTTTCCAGCAGCCATATTTATCAGCATTCATTATTTATATTCTTAATTACCCCCATAAATTGGCCCGCTCCTTCAGGCAGGGTATCGACGTATTATCTACTCATCTCGTACATGTGCGCTACTGGCAAAAATAAAAGGCCCATTCGTCATTCCCAACGGTTTTGGCGCCAGTCAGCCAATAAAGGAGTCCTCAGCCAATGAGGCTGGGACTAATAATAGCACCGGTCGCTAGGATGAGGGAAGCGGTGCGTTTATATAGCGCTCAATCTTCTTACTGAATGGCGATCAGTGCTTAGCCGTTTGTAAAGCTTTTTCTTTTCGTGGATTCGACTAGCCGAAAGCTATCCAAAGCTCTAACTCAAACTGCAGCTAAGAAAAAGTAGCTGAAAGTCATAGTTGTTTGCGTCAAGTTATGAATTTGCAATGCATGATCAATTATTAAGTTACTTGTGCCCAGCAAAGCCATCAAACCAATTAACTCTGGAAGAATTAACGATCAGGAGCAGTGTTAATTATTTAAGTGGATATTCTAGAAGCCCGCCGATGCCAGCGCCAGTGACAAATACAACCGCTGCCACCTGCACTTTCCAAATGCACCGGTGGTCATCGATGGCATTTATTTATCAAGGCGGACCACACATTAATTGTCGATGATGATGATGATAATAATTCATCAAACGCAGCCGTCGACGTCGACAAAAACTCAAACGACCCGAAGACCGACCCGGCCGTCTCGTCGTCCACCACCGGTCTGACGGAGGAACAGGTCGGTGCCATCGTCGGCACCCTTTGTACGACAACCCTACTCTTGCTTATCCTTGGGCTCGTCTGCTACGCCAGGAGGAGGGGCAGGGGCAAGTACGTCCACAGGGTCATGAAGTGCGAGACCAACGTGGGTACCAGGGTGCACTCTCCCCTCAATCTGTCGGCAGGAGTGTTAGAGGTGAAGGTCTTGTTATGAAATGTCTTGTTTCGAATGAGATTGTCTCTTTTTTAATTGAAGATTGTAATTTGAACGTCAAGTTTAGAGGTTTGGCTCTAACTAACTAACTAACTTTTCAAAATTTAGCGAAGGATTTTTTCAACTCAAGCGCAAATTTCTCCAGTTCATCGTCTTCCATTTTATACTTTTTTTTTTTGCCTCAAAACTCTGAAATAACGCACTAATGCTTCCGATGAAAGTCTGCCTGACCGATCGATTAACGCGTTAATTGTAATTTACAAAGGCATAAAAGTGAACGGCATATCTGGAAAATGGAAACAAACGATCATGCCATTAGGAGCCTTCCTTGGGAGGCAGTTCCAGATACGTTCCAGTTTTGCCTCGGGCTCTCCGCCAAGCATTATTACTGCCCACTGACTCGGTTGTAAAATGTCCCCCAGAGACCTGCCCGATGGTTTCTTACAACCGCAATGTGTTTGCGTTGCGCCCCGGCATCTGATTGGTGCAATTATTGGACCATTGTTGATAGAATAGGATGTTTGACAATCGAATAACTAGGCCGACACGACCGATCCAGTAACAAGCCGGTGGCGCGCGTCATCCTAGGCCGACTGATTGTCATCCTTGTGACCGAAGTTCATCACGATTTCAGATTTCAGAGACCCCCTGTTCTCTCCGTGCGACCTTGAAAAGCCAAACGGAAGTCCCTTTGACGCCCAGAGCGATTTCTTATTTTCAGCTTACCCTCATGGCCCGACCACCGCCGGAGACATCCTCCCTGGTACTGGTTTTACCACCACCGTCAAAGGCAGACGACTGCCAGAACCGCCCTCCAGTGACGCAGGTAAGTCATACGAAGGGCTCGCCCTATACACCCCGTGATTAATTCGGCTTAAAATCAAGCTATCGATAGTTTGCCAACACTTGATGGAATTTATTATTGGATCGAGGTTACAGATCATCGGCCTGACATGGCAATGTCATCGGCCGAGAATTATGAACTCCGATGATAGGACGTTTGCATCGAACAAAGGACGATGTCATGCACGCCTCATTCGTCATTTGACGACGAGCCGTTTGTATTGCTCGCTCGTTTTCCTTTCTGAGTCACAAAATGGGAAAATTTATTCTCTCCGCAAAACAACAACACTTAAAAAATCACTTTGGAAAAGCGGACGGAAAGAAATAGTGCCGGTCTTAAACACATCACTTGGTCTCAGGCGAACGGTCTAATAAACGACCCGGCTCTCCCGGTCTACGCCGGCCATTCATTAGCTCTCATTTTCTATTTCAAGTAAAGTCCCAAGCGCATGTCGGTCACCTTCAAACAGTCCTGCCGACGCACCACCATCACCACCGGCAGCAGCAGCAGCAGCAGCAACAACAACGCTTTCCCGTCACCCTGCGTGCCTCTCTGATGAAGAAATTCAATCAAAACCAGCCCAAAGAGTCGGCCAAAAACACCTCCGCCACGGGCGTCAGCACCGGCACCGGCCGAAGATCTCCTGCCGATGAGTCTGCCTGGTAGCTCCGCATTCGTCGTCAGACTACTCTACGATTATGAGCGACAGCACGACTTCCAACAACTACTCGGCCAACCAGCCCCAGCACCACTACGCCGTACTAGACTCGAATTGGCCCGGTCCTTCTCCCTGCACGACCAACTACCCCACCGTGGCGTCGACCGGCTCCTGCCAAACCGAGCTGCCAAGGAGAAGGCTGAAGTTCATCGAGAAATTAGGGGAGGGTGGTTTCGGGGAGGTAATTTATTTTGTACTTGGTTGCTTTTTTTAGTTTCTAACTTGATCGGAAGGTGTCGGGTTTGCGACTTGGCCCGCTAGAGCCAGTGAAAAGGGCGCTACATAAATGGCTAAGCGAGGGCTTGATTCATGGCGTTCATGCTCGTGACTGGCTCCATTGTCTGCTTCTTACCTGGAGATTTAATTCCATTTTTTAACTCCATTTTTGGAGATTTAACTGCTTTTAAAGGTGAAATTGGATAGAAGAGTGTTTGGCGCTTTTTTGAAATTTAAAATGTCATTACTGTTGGCTCTAAAATTTGAAAAATTTCAAAATGATATTGGATGCTTCCATAACTTCGTAAGATATCGAAATAATTGAGTCTGATGCGATGTTCATGGAGGCCGACTCTCAGATTCGACTTTGTCGAAAAACTTTACAAATTAAATTGATATTTTGACGAATTCTCCTTCATTAGCGAACGCTAATAACAACATTTATCATATTTCGAGGTGAAAATAAATAAATTATCCGAGATATTATTTTTATTCAGGTCTACGTCTGCGAAGTTCTGCAAGGCACCTTTGCGTTTTCTTACACTGACGACGTAAGAAGGCATTCCTCGATTTTGGGTTTGGTGAAAACATTCCCAATGAAAAGAGATCCGATGAACAGGTCTGGAAAAGATTTGAAATCTCTTCGTTCGAACGAGTTTTGGCTCGATTCAGCCTTTTTAGATTGATAATTACTCTCGTAATACTTAAATAATCGATTCTAAATGATTAATATCCTAATTTATCTGTTCTAAATAGCTTCCCCGTGCCATATTATAATCCATTTTTGAACCGAGATCGGTGATGCCTCCCCTCACTTGGACACGTGTGCCTTGCGTTCTTTTCCAGTCCTTCCAGAAAGCATGGTTGGAAGCTGACACGAGTGGCTGTAATTGGGAAGTATTGCGCTGTTGGCTTCAATTAGTCGTGTTTATCGCCTGCGAGCGCTAGGAGCCGAGAGCAATGGAGTCCCCCCAACAAAAGCCTGATTGGCTTCCTCCATCCTCCTCCTCCTCCTCCTCCAAGTTAAAATGGCGCTCAAAATCATTCCTTGACAAGATTCTTGTAGCCACGATAGAATAGCCGACCTTTTAGCCAACCTGGCATTTTCAGTTCGCCGTGGAAAAAGAATCTGTCGAAAATATGAAGAAAGCATTTCTGAATATCGTGACCTATCACAGAGATGAACTCGGAGTACATCTTGAAAGTACTCAGTACAAAATGAAAGAGTACATCTTTCTTCAAAAACCACACGAGCGGCTACACTCACAAAGAGTTGGCGAGCATCGCATGCTCGGGTCTTTCCTTTATTCTGTCAGCATGAAAAACTGCAACCATATGCCTTCTGGCACCGACCAGCAAATTCAGATCTTTATTGTCTCTCTTGCACCAGGTGTTGAAAGAAGTACAGGTGAGTCATCGTCTTCCGAGCACGTTCGTCTTTCTCCTTCCTCGGAAAGTTTGCAAAAAAACGTGTCGAGCAAATGTGGGGGGCTGTCTGCCCCTGGTCCATCACCGCGGGGCAATTAACAAATGCAGAAGCACTCTCCGATGTCCTACCTAACGAGGTTTAGCGTGAATTTGATTGGTTGCCTCTTGGTCTCATGTTTAATTCAGTCGTCTTTCTCGGCTGGATATTCCCTGACGGAACGCCTTCTCTTGTTCACGTTGTAAATTCGTCCGTCCGAGTGTGGGCTTGTAATTTTTCCGGGTGCAAACTGGAAAGAGTGGACGATCTGGTGGTTTGGTTGGTTTGTTGGTTGGTTGGTTGGTTGGTTGGTTGGTTGGTTGGTTGGTTGGTTGGTTGGTTGGTTGGTGCTGGTGGTTTGGTTGATGGTTGGGCCATGCAGAAAGACATTACTGTAAGTCTCGTCTAAAATTCTCCGTCGTTGGAAAAGAATATTTTTGACTTTTTTCGATTTACTTCACAAATGTCAGTTGGATGTAGTTTTGTTTTGAATTTTGTTTCATGTTGAAAGCTGGATTTCCATGAAAAATGGCCGCTTTATAATTTATGCTGCTCACGATGATGCATTCCAGAGATTTTTGAACAAAAATAAGTAGCATTGGGCTCACATTTTTACGGAATTTTCACTTTATTTCGTTAAATGGAAAATACTTTTATTCTGCGTGACAGAATATTTGTGAGGCTCATTTCGAGGAAGTCCTCCTGCAGGCACCCTCCTCAATAATTCACCTCTCGACAACAGTTAAAATGTCATCTCGAGTGCTTTTTGAGCGCTCAAATTTCACCAACTGAGTTCTCGAATGGAAGGAAAATGGAGGCAAGTTTAAAAGGACAAAACTTGAAACTCCTGAAAAAAACAAAAAACAAAACAAATACAAAACAAAACAAAACAAAACAAAACAAACGGTCTCCTTAAAAATCCAGAAGCATGTAGTAAAATGGATTCCCCTGCAAACCTCGTCCCAATGGTCCGTGCATCGAAGCATGACCTGGCTACTGTTTCCAATTAGTTTTCCATTCCGTGAAGTTCGTCTCAGGATTTCCAAGGCTGCGTTCTTCCTTTTTTTTTTGTCTTCTTTAATTGCCCGATAAGTAGGAGCTGTCTGAAGAAGGCCTCAACTGGTCCGTGTCGGTTGACCTGACCTAAATTTCTCGCCGCCGATTCGATTTAGCCTGACCCAGTTCTTTCGTCGGCCTCCTAGTCGCTTGGATGACCGCACTGGGCGTTTTCCACATCTGAGGTGGTCGATTCACTCTGATGGAGGTGACCTTTTGCCGCTAGTCAAATCAACAAATCCAAGGATTTGTCGTACGGCAGTGTTGAGATGAACGTTTGAATGATATTTTTAACTGGTTATGATTTTCATTTCTAACGGTTTCAGTGGTTATTATATTAAACAATTATTCTATTTATTATATAATATATTGTTACGTAACATATTATTATTATTATGTATTATTATTATTATTGTTATTATTATTGTTATTATTATTATTATTATTATTATTATTGTTATTATTATTATTATTATNTATCATTCGTTATTGTTGTTATTATTATTGTTATTATTATTATCATCATTGTTATTATTATTGTTATCTATTATTATTATTATTATTATTATTATTATTATTATTATTATTATTACTATTATTATTATTATTATTATTATTATTATCATCATCATTATTATTATTTAAGACGCCGTCGTATTTACGTCGTCGTGTAAACACCAGTAAATAAATCCTCGATACACCTCTTTGTGAGCTCACGGATCTGCAAATGGAGGAGAGGAAAACATCAAGGAGCCTTTTCCAACTGAGCAAGAGTCTCCATGTTGTCTGATCCTAACAACGAAGCATCGATCCAATGGATGACTGATTTCTGCCTCTGTCTGTCTCTTGGGTTAGGGTTAGGATTAGGGTTGGGGTTAGGGTTAGGGTCAGACCTTCTCGTCACAGTGTTAGGGTTAGGGTTGGGGTTAGGGTTAGGGGTTAGGGTTAGCTTTGGTGCCTTGGTTGTGTCCAAAAGTCGTGAGGTTGCTGAGCCAGTCCATACGAGATGAGGAGTCCGTTGGCAGAGGAGGAGCATCATCTGTTGATTTGCAACTTCTTGTAACCTCCTTGTTTTTGTGCAGTGGCCCGTTGACTGGAAAGATTGGCGGATCGACCTTTTAACAAAGAGCTCTTGTTGTAAATGCAATTCTCTACTGTGTTGTTGTTGTTGACGATGATGATGATGATGATGTTAGTGATGATGATGATGTTGGTGGTGATGATGATGATGATGATGGTGATGATGATGATGACGATGACGACAACGATGATGATGTTGCTGCTCTTGTTGTACTGTTCTGTGTACTGAAGTACAACCGGTCAGCATTTGGAAATGCAACTCAAATCTGAATATGATTTCACCAATACTGACTATTTATTTATTATATTTATTATATTTATTTATTTATTATATTTATTTATTATATTTATTTATTTATTTATTTATTTATTTGATTAAAGTCCGTAGACATGACTAAGATGACTTGGACCACCAATACTGTGTAGCAGAGGAGTGCTTTTGCACACTGATTTACATAAGATCGCCATGACAACTTGAACAGCGTCGATAATTTATCTAGCGCGACAATCAAACGTCCTGAGTTTTCGCATATGGGTTTTCATCGGTGTAAACATTTAATTACTTGTAATTACATTTAATTACTTTTCATTCCTCCATCCATTCGTTCGTTCATTCATCCTTTCGTTCGTTCGTTCATTCATTCGTTCATTCATTCATTCATTCATTCATTCATTCATTCATTCATTCATCCATTCATTCACAAATGTTCACCACTCACAAAAAACAACATCAACAGATTAAATTTCGAGGCTGAAGTCCAAAAGTCTTCACGTCTGAACGACCCCAACTTGGTCAGACTGTTGGGGGTGGTGTCGACCGACGACCCGTGGTTGGTCGTGACCGAATACACCAGGTACGGTGACATGCGTAGCTTCCTCAACGGACACCTCCTCGAGGGATCGCAGGATCAAACCGACCCGTATCACCAGGGCTGCCTGTCGTGAGTGACCATCATTAATTTCATTTCATTTTTTATACGCTAAATCGGCCCCCAACGTCGGCAACCTTCTTTCCCAAAGATATGGCAGTCTCATCTTCATGGCCTCCCAGATAGCCTCGGGAATGAAACACCTGGAACAACTCAACCTTGTCCACGGGGACTTGGCATCACGGAACTGCCTCGTGGACGAAGGGTTGAAGGTCAAGGTGACGGACCTCGAAATGACCAAGGTCGGGCCCTACACCAGAGACTATTGCCCCGTACCTGGGAGAATGGAGGCCCTGCCGATAAGATGGATGGCCTGGGAGGCGCTGATTCTGGTTGGTTGGCGGATGATAAGGGAGTAATGTTATGCGATGATTAACACCAATTAATTTAAAGAATATTGTGTTATAAAATTGTATTGATAATAATAAACCAATAATAATAATAATAATAATAATAATTAGATAATATTTCATTATAAACTTCAAAATGAACATGTGGATTTCAGAGTCGCTACTCAACTAAAAGCGACGTCTGGTCGTTCGGAGTCACCATGTGGGAGATTCTCACCCTGGCCGAAGAACTCCCCCTCTCAGCACTGGATGACGAAGAGGTCATGGAAAACATGGAGTGCCTGGCCAGGAGGGAGGAGCCCCCGGTGGCCGAAACCGCCGGTAGCAGCGGCGGAAGCAACGGCAGTAGCGGCGGTTTTGGGGCAATAGTCCCCCAGCAACCAGTCTGCTGTCCGAAGGAGATCTACGACTTGATGAAGGAATGCTGGAACAAGGACGCCAATTTAAGACCAACCTTTCGGGAGATCCACATGTTCCTCCAGCGCAAGAACCTCGGCTTCAATCCCAGGGAGGAGAAACTCAACTCCACCGGTGAATTCCAAGTTACCACCGGTCCTTACGCCGCCAACACGGTCGCCCTCGGTCTGCGACCGACTGCCGTTCACACGGCCGTGGTATGAAGTCCACCGTTGGATCCCCCTTTGGGAGAGCCATGGAATTTGGATTCGGATTTATTGTCCAAAAATGGTTTTAAATATTTTTCAGTCGTGAAGGTGATTTGTCTTTTGAAGTTTTCGTGCATTTTTGGTCCCCATTTTGAGTGAAAATAGTTTTTATTTTTTATTTATTTTTATTATTTTTTAATTTTTTTATCAGTTCACTGGAAGATTTCATCATTTTCGGCTCACTCACTAATGCCTGGATTCGCATTGTTCCTGCTTTCTTGTGCATGTTTACAGTAAACCATGAATTGTAAAACCTACCGTCGACGTGGTAGTCGTGTCCACGTGGACAAGTAACAGATTATTATTATTATTATTGTTATTATCATTATTATTATTGTTATTGTTATTATTATTATTGTTATTATTATTATTATTATTGTTATTATTATTATTATTAATTACTACTAATTATTATTAATTATTACTAATTGTTATTAATTATTACTAATTGTTATTTTTAAGTTTGAAACGTTCACTTTTAAACCTCCCATAACTCAACAACACGTTCAACTGATTCTTGC
>MPNW01000923.1:6340-13840 GCA_011800805.1 Hirudo medicinalis
ACTCTACTACTACTACTACTACTACTACTAACTACTACTACTACTACTACTACTACTACTACTACTACTACTACTACTACTACTACTACTACTACTACTACTATTAATAATAATAATAAAAATAATAATATTAATAATAATAGTAATAATAATAATAATAAAAAAAATACTAAGTTATATTAACAATATTCTTTTTGTTGTTGGTGTTATTGGCCAAAGGTTGTTCTGAAATGGTTTCATTTTCAAACAACTCAGTTCTTGGCTTTCATTTTTTAAAACGTTTTAAATTTCGAAAAAAAAATTTGAAACAATTTAAACAAATAATAATCACGTGATTTCCTCAAGAAACATGTCGGCTTCAAATAACGATGCTATTGCTTATTATTATTTTTATTATTAATATTAATAAAAAACTATAATAATATAAAAATTATATATACATATATACATATATATATATATTATACATTATGTAATATATTTTTTTAATATATATATATATATAATAAATATAATATAATAATAATAATAATTATTATTATTATTAATAATTAATTTTATGTAATCACATGACCATTTTCAAGTTCGCCCAGCTATTTTCGGGTCGACCTTTGGCTTCAGTCTTTCTTATAAAAGGTTGGCATCTCGTGGGAATGTAATATTTCTCCCAAGTACAAAAATTATTTTATTTCTCTCCAAAGGTTCTCTGAGGTTGAAGAAGAGTGCAGGAGGATGAGGACGCAGAGGACAAGGATGGGACTCAACTCGGTAAACTTTGCAAATTACTTGGGATTATCTTTGCTAAATTTTGTTGCTATTCGCGAGAATATTTGGAATTTATTGTGTTTACAACCGATTTGGAGATGTAAATGTAATTCATTTATATAGCGCCATAGGCATAGCGTCAGAGGCGCTTCTTGTTAATCATTTATATAGCGCTTTCTTTTTGATATATTCAAAGGGCGCTTGTGGCAGTAGGAGGCTGGATTTCGAACACGACACATTACGACTGTTGCCATTACCGCCGCATGCAGATATGCAACCTATTCGGCCAATCTGCACTCCAGGTGACAAGAAATATTGCAGAAATTCAGTTAATTAATACTGGCTTCATTTCCTGGGCACAGCATTTTTAGGAACAAAGACTTTCAGAGAATTGTGATGCAAAACATTTTTTTGCAACTTGGAATTTCAGAAGAAAACATCTTTCACCTTTTGGCCATACCAAAGCGTAAGAATTATTCATTTTCAAAATGCTGCTGATTAAAATATAAAGAAATAAATAAAAGAAAAAAATAAATAAAAGAAAGGAATTAAACAGAAAAAAAAAAAATTTCTTGGTGACGCTGTTTGAAGTTAAGAATGTTCTTCATGAATAACAATGTCATTCATGTCTTTCAAATCCTCATCGCTCATTCATAAGTATTATTCCTTATTTACACAATTAGTTCAATCAATTTCGTTCAATCAAATTTACCTAAATTGGAAGCCCAATTTTCTACTTTATAATTTGCCGTAAAATAAAAAAAAAATTAATAATTTTCTCTTAAGTTCGTATTCAGTTTTTCTTAGTTACACTCTTATTTACATGTATGCTTAATTACATTAATTAGCAATTTGTAAACGCTTATTAGCGGGCAATTTAGGAAGGTAAGACTTTACTTTCTTAAGAAATCACGCCAAAATTGAATGCGTTCTCTCGAACAGGGAAATGTAATGTCTTTGGAGCGACTGACAATTTGAAAAATATAAACCGTGTTCATTTAATCATGATGGGATCAATTATTCCACATTAATTCGGCACAAAATAAAACAAACCGAACGAGCAATTCCATCCAATCTAAAAACTAAAAAGGTTCCAAAAACAAAGTGGCCTTACCTACAACTCGAGTGTAGAATCTCAAGATCATCTTCCTCTTTGTCGGGCGGATGCAAAGGATGTCTTGCCTCGTAAGCTCTTCTCGGAGATGTTGAAGGGGATGAAGCTATTTAAGTCCTCTCTTGCCAGACCTTTGAACCCGAGGATAAAAAGATACACAGACGCACTATACTAACTCAGGAAACTTGGAGACAAGTCTGGACGAAAGTCAGGAGAAGTGAAAAAAAGATCGCGACTTTCATTGTTCAAAGTTGAAAGTAAAGTTTAGAGGGAAAATGAAAGAATAATTCGTTTGATATTTTTTTATTTTTGCTTTCAAAATGACTAAAACAGAAAGGAGAATCTGAAAGTATTTTGAAAAATGTGAAATCTTAAAATCTCTGAAATCTCTCTTTGAAATCAAATTAACTTTTCATTTCCTTAGAAGTATTGACTTGTTCTACCGAAGCAGAATGAATATAATTTTAATAACGCTCCGCACAAACACTAGTCGTAATGAATTTAAGTGTTGTGAATTTACGAGCGTAAATTTACATTTTGGGGCTTCCAATGTTGATGAAATCACTTGCAATTCGGTAATCAAGAAATTACATCCTGCAAGTTAACTGTTCTTGGAAAGATGATTACAAGACGATAGCGATAAACAATGGCGATAATGATTATGTCTGTTATTAAGGAAATTTTAATATTATTGTAATATAACATTGCAAGCACAATATATTATTATTATTATTATTATTATTATTATTAATTTGAATTTTCAATTTTGTTATACTAGTGTTTTGTAATGATATTAGATTTATAAACATTTTTCATCTATAATAATAATAATAATAATAATAATAATAATAATAATAATAATAATAACAATAATCATCATCATCATATTAATGTCATTGCTGTCATCAAAGCAACCATTGTTGTTGTTATTGCCGTAACGATGTTAATAAGAGATAGATTAGTTAACACCCAAGTTCCTTTAATAGTATAATAATATTTCCTTGAATGTCTTTGATTACACTATTATTATTACTATTATTACTATTATTATTATTAAAATTTAAAATGTAAGAATTTAAAAATAAATAAATGAGTTACGTAATACGTTATAGTTATGTAATGTTCTCCCTAATAATAATAATAATAATAATAATAATAATAATAATAATAATAATAATAATAATAATAATAATAATAATAATAATAATAATAGTAATAATAATAATAGTAATAATGATAATAATAATANATATCAATAATAATAATAATAATAATAATAATAATAATAGTAATAATAATAATAATAGTAATAATAATAATAATAATAATAATAATGAATATAATAATAATAACAACAATAATCATCATCATCATCGGAGTAATACGTATAATAATGTTGAATAATAATTCATTTTAATATCCGAAACAAATAGCGCCATCTATTAAAAGACATCATTTGAAATCCTCAAAATAAACCCGGACAGACTCAAGCAGATGTCTGAGATGAAATCGATCCAGTGAATCTTTCAACTAAACTGGGAGATTTTTGTTCGATTCTCACACAATTCAAAGTTGGAAATCTCTTGTCTCGTCTGCTCACTCCACTCCACTTCACTCCGCTCCACTTCACTCCACTCCACTTCACTCCACTGACTTTACAGCTCAACAATTGCGACCCCCGCAGTCCTCTCGGGCGAGTGGTCGTGCGGCTGTTTTTCGCGAACAATTTTGCGGTTTTTACGTCAGTCTTGCCAGAAAAAAAAAAGAAGAGCAGTGAAACCAAAAATAAGTCAGAAATAAATGCAGAACGTTCCAGAAATCAATAAAAAGAACAACAAAGTTAGAACGACAGAAATGCTGTGCCAGTCCACAAGCTCTTTTCCGAAAGAATCCAGGGGGGCACCCTTCCCACGGATTTGGCAGATTATTGGAGTCCAATCTTCGAGGAAGAATCGATGGAGGATGAGAGGCCTTTTGCGACGATTAATCACATCTCTTTTTGATTAAATCAATCATCCAAAAAGAGGTCCTTAGAGTCGCTGGGACTCATGATCCAGAAATGCCCAAGAACGGATGGCGCAAGGCACGAGTGGCACAATATTGTTATGAGAAGATTGGAAAACGAATTGATAAAAATGACTACAAAATCAAAATCGAGCTCCGAATCCTTGTAGAACACGGACTTAAGATACCAGATTTATGTGCATGGAGGAGTGACACCTACATAGTGTGTGACTTAGCTGTTGCCTCAGATGACTACAACCTAGACCGGGTGCACGACAACAAAGTTTCGAAATATGACACTCAAGATATTCACGCTTGAATGCTGAAAAGTGCTCCAGTTGACACTCAGAGGTTGCTGCCAAATGTTGGCTCATTTATGAGCAACTGGAGAGGAGTGATGTCCCAAAAATCGTTTAGATTTTGGAAAGATTGCGGTGTTCCAAGGACAGGCCTTATGAACATCGTAACTTCTGTTCTCAATCAGAGCTATAAGATGTGGAGGACTCACAGGTGCCATCGAAGAAGGAGGACCACATCTCTGGATGTGACGGCGAATTCTCGGTGACATTAATGATTGACGTTGTAAGGTACGATTGACATTTTGTGTTACGGCTTGTCCTTTTAATCCACATGTCCAGGGAGACATCGGACCGTTTTGAGGGCACTAAACCTTTCGGAGTGGATTTTCGAACGATTCTTATTGTTAATGTTGGTGTGGCCGAGAAAAAATTAACATTAGTAAAAATAGTAATAAATAATAATAATTATCATCACCATCGGAATAATGTGATTATTGATATAACTCAATATTTAATTACAAGATATTATTATTAATAATTATGATTAATTATATCTATGTTTTCTAAATAATTAAATCAATTATCACAATCATGTTATATTTAGTATAATTAAATTATGCTTACAGAGAATAAACCTTAAGAACTTTCTTTTTAAAATATGGAATTAATGATTGAAATGGGCCATTCTTGAAAATCCTTCGTCTAAGGCAAGGTTTAACGTCCGGATGGGCTTGGTAGTTTATTTTTTACATTTTAAAAGTAATTCATTTTAAATCATCATTTTTTTTTAGAGAATGGAATGGTAAACCAAAACGAAAAAAATGAAATGATTTGCACATTTTGAAGTCCAGCGGCTGCAAACCTTCAACTTGAATTTCTCTGAAGGAATGAAATCGTTAAAATGTTTTTTCCAGAGATGTTTTTCATCACAAATGTTTAAAATTAATGAGATGAAAGTATTCAAAGTTTATTAAAGTTTATTCTTCAAATTTTTTGCCGGGCTGTGTTTCAATTCAATCCTGTCAACGTTCATCGTTTTGAGGCATTCACGAAGCTGTCATAGAAAAGTTTCTGAAGTTAGGCTTTGAATTCCTGATAACTTCTCGCGAGTTATTGACCCTACATTACAGGACATTACGATTACATTACGAGTCGTAAATTTTTAAATTGTAAATTTGTGTAACACAAGAATTTAAGATGCGAATCTTATATAAATGGAATTATTCTTGTTTTGGTGCTGCTCAATAAAATGTGATGAATGCCTTTGAAGTATCGAAATTTTTATATATATATAAAAGTAAATAAATTTTAATGTAAATAAACAATTAATTAATTAATTAGTCAAATTAGGCAAATAAAACTTATTTAAAGAAGTAATTGTGTCCAAATTTTTAATTAAATTAAAAGGAAATAAATATTACATAATAATTAAGTGCTAAGCCATCGCCCTCCCGAAAATAAAACTCCAAATAAATTCTTAGAGTAACGATGCCCTAATTTTAAATCATAATTTTTTGATTTTGGAATGTCGAGCCAGTGAGCGAATTAAAAAGCATCCGCACGTTCCGCCATATAATGTCACTTCGCTGTAGGTTTCATAAAGCATTGCTGTTATTATTACTCTTTGGCCATTCTTAAAAATTTTCGCCATTTATCGTCCATTTTTTCGCATGTTTGAAGTTAATTTTGTTTCTATATTTTTCTTCAACTTTAGTTTTGTCTTCCCATTTGCGTAGAGCGCTAATAAACTGACAAAGACTTCATTTCTGGATTACTTTGGATTATGTGTATGTGTGCACTTAAAATTTTGTATGTCATTTAAAATCAGGTACGACGTAAGGATGTGAAATTTATGCTAGCCTGTTTTTCATGAATCTTATAAAAGTGAATGCTATCTTCAGAAGCTTAAAATCCATTCTGATAGCATGTGAGCTTATCCACAAAGAAGGGGAACTTTGAATCATTAGGAATTTTGAGTGCAATCAGAAATGAAAGCTTCGAAATCACCTGCCAAGTTATGAATGAAATTCTTCGTGCATTCTCTTTCCTCAGCTTTAAAAATGCTTTAAAAAAAAAAAAGATTTTTGTTTTACTAAAGTCATCACATTAATTACGACAACGAAATTGTACTTGAGAGATATTGTGAGAAGCAGTGCGAATAAAACGATAATGATTTATAAAGAAATATTAAATGCAAAATAGTTGAGAAAATCGGAAACATGCCTGTTTGAAGATGAAAGTAAGAAAAGTACAATAACAGGTATGAAGAAGTATTGTGAGTGTCATCACAGAAATTGAAGACAGATTTAATGACAAATCGATTGAGATTACGTTATTTGCAAATAGATTTGAGACCTTTCAATCAATGTCAGGTCCACAAGACAAAGAAGTCACACATTTTTTTAACAACTTCCCATTCTTAACGCAGAATAAAAATAAAAAGCGGATTTGAAATCGTTTACATTCTTCATAAAGTCTATGGTTAGTTGCAGAAGATACAAAGCAGAGTTACAATCGCTCTGTGAAATCCTTCTTCTTAGTCCAGTAACAACTGCCTCAGATAGAGATATAGATATAGAGATTATTTAGTACAATGAACAGGATGATTTCACTTATTTAAAATATATGATTTGTAAGAATGTTTGAATATGGAAATGGAATCAGAGGATATAATGATGGCGGGAATCGAAGAAAATTTGCGAGGGCCAGAGCATTTTTTGAGCGTGATACGAAAAGCTTTAGGCTTATATTTGTCCGAAAAATAGATTTCAGAATAATTGTTACAAGAAATAAGTCCACAATACTTCTCCATCCTATGTGCATCAAATAAGCTTCGAATCGACTTGTTAAATCAAAATTCATATTTGAGTGGTCTAATTAGCCATACCAGTAAATATTTAGAAATGCTATTACATATCATCTAGTTATTGCATTACGTCGTCGTAATAATTGTAAAGCCTTATTATTGCTATTATTATCTTTTAAATGGAGCTGAGGCTTGTCCTTGGTGAACTATAAAGTAGACTCGCTCCAGTTTCAAAAGTCATTGCAAAAACCCGAAGACATTAAACAGGACTATAATGTAAAGCTTCACTTTAAAAAAAATCTTAAAATCAAGGCCTTGATTAACCAGAACGTCAAAATGTACAACGATGTCATTGCTTTTAGTGAGACCAAAACTCGAACAAATGACATTTCATAAACAACCATAAACATCTTTTAAATAATTTTAAAAATGTATAAATTCAATTTTTAAGTTTTATTAAATTAATTAAAAATGAAGTTTGTGAAATCGTTCGCAAAAAAGCAATTAAAGAA
>MPNW01000923.1:18840-28840 GCA_011800805.1 Hirudo medicinalis
GGAGACCATAGAGGAGCAGGTGGCACGGGAGTCCTACCTGCAGTGGCTCAGGGACCAGGAAAAGCTTGGGAAGTCCAAAGCTTCGGTGAGTAACAGGTTGACAATAATAATAATAATAATAATAATTAATTAATTGACTGATTGATTTGTAATTTTATTAGTGAGCCAATTGATCGGTCAGCTACCCGACTTTGAGCTACTGGTTGTTGTGCATTTTGATAATAAAAGTTATTATTATCGACTCATCATGTTTTAACTATTTTCCTCAATTCGTCCATCGAATGTCGTCTAGAAGCGTGACTTGACCGCGAGGACGACCTAACTTCTCAATCTCTCGCGATAATTCGTTAACTCGGGTCGTTAATGTAATTCATTGTTCTGCACAGTTAATTCGTTACAAACAGCCCCGTAGTGCCACGTGCAGCACGGCCACGGACAACCACCAGCACCACCTGTGGTGGGAGGTTCCGACCAACGAGGCCCCCAAGACCCCCAGGAACAAGTCGGACCAAAGTTCACCCAAGCAGCTAGAAGGTGGTGAGTCGAGGCCTATACTTTCATGCGAATTCATTATTATTATTATTCTTATTATTACATATTGTGTATTACATCATTATTATTATTATCATTATTATTATTATTATTGTTATTATTATTATTAATTGCCGGCATGGGCGAATCCCTCGCCAGATCACACAATGAACAGTATGAAAAGCAACAAAACAACATCTCCACAAAATCCCATGCTCTGTCAGCCTAAAATTATAATAAAAATTATAATATCTCATATATAATTGTAATATTTTATTATAATTTTCACTGTAACATTCATCGTTTTAATGCATCACTCCCCATCAAAGCAACCATACCCGATGGTAACAATTACACCGTCCTTCTCTCCAGGTCAGTCGCCCAAGTCTCCCCTGTATCAGTGCACTTCGTCCACGGTGCCCCACGGTGCATCCGCCCCTAAACCCGTGCACTCGTTCAACCCCGAAGTCGGAGCTGTCGGCGGAGGGTTCCGGGAGACGACTTCCCTCATGAACGAACTGCCGCCACAGTTGTTCGGTTTGTGATAATTCGTTAAGTTTTAATGTGTTACGTGCACGTAACACATCATTTTGTATGTCGCAGTGTCGAGGTGTTCCTTGTTCTGTGACGTTGCAGTCACACTACCCACGATGCTTCGTCTTAAACATCATGTAATGTAATGTCACTAAACACAACTTGATGTCATCATCGTCTTAAACATCATGTAATGTAATGTCACTAAATACAACTTGATGTCATCATCGTCTTAAACATCATGTAATGTAATGTCACTAAACACAACTTGAAACATCATCGTCGTCGTCATCATTATTATTATTACTACAAATAAAACAATGGTATTTATTGAACGACTTCGATCTCCACAGGACTGAGCGACTGGGACGACGACACGGGCATGCTCGCTCAGGCTATTGCAGAATCGCAGCAGCAGTACCTGAACGAGCTGAAACTCGCCGCCCGATCGGGATCCCCGAAATCTCCCGGCGAGCCCTCCCCCCTCGAAGGAAAGGGCAAAAGCCTGATGCCCAAGGACGGCTACAGACCCGGATAGGCGCTCCCGGCGGCTACGTCGTCGACGGCGACTTCAAAATCGTTAGAGAGAATCGAGCCATCATCGATCGTGGGAGTAGCGAGTGTCGTCGTTTAAATTCTGCTCGTTTGTGTTGTTGACCAAATTCTTTTGATGAATGTCGATCGTTGTATTTCGTCGAACTTTGCGGAGTTCTCTTCGACGCACGACATCGCCCCGACATTTGTAAAATATTCCCCTCAAAAAAACATTCTTTGAAATGTCTCCGCTCGTTGGGTTCGTCGGAAATGGCCGAGACAAAGCTACTCTAACCATCTTGGACGACCTCTCTTTGGGGTTAGGGTACGTTGGTTACTGTTATCGGAGAGTCGGTCACCGACTTATTAAATATTGCAACTGGTTTGAACACTTAACGATTTATTACTTAACTCGAAATGTTAAAAGTCTTGATGGCCCTGCCGGAAGCATTGTCGAATCAGCCATTTTTATTCAGCTATGCTTGACGATGTCGATGACGGTGTTACCGTTACTATCACATTGCACCTATTATTTTCATTATTGATGACTCATCATCTGCATATTTTTTGAAAATATTTTCTTAAAAATGTTCTCCATTTCCGTTTTGTGGATTGCCCTCAAAGGTGACTTTGGAGTTTATTTAGGGAAGCGCGCGACCCGAGCCGAGGACGCCACGAGCGAAGGCCTCCCCCGTCAAGGACGGGTTGCGTTTTGAAGGCGACCAAAGAAGTTTGTCTCGAGCGATTTTAGTTTTGTGGTTTTCTGAAGTCGTGCGAAGATGTTTTGAATGTAAAATAAAGAAAATTGTCATTTTGAAGTCGTCTGTCTGCTTAGGATTTAGCAGCTTTTCACATGCAATGGTCTGTGTACTTGGCTCCTTGCCACAATATTAACTTTTGAAAATACGTTTTATTTGGCAATACCTTTTCGAGGATTTATGCAAAATGACGATCGGAACAAAGTGACGGAGACGATGCGCGCCGCACAAACGCAACACGAGAAGAGCGACATCATCGAAATGCACCGAAGACAAAAAACAGTTAAAGAGAAGTAACGGTTCCAAAATGTGACCTTTCCATTGAAATTCGGTCGTAAAACTATTCTAAATGTGACTTCAAAACTCAGAATTAAGATGAACAACGAGAGAAATACTCCGACTTTAAAAAAACATCGCCGTGCTCTTCTGAGACGAAGCGTCGGAACTAAGTTCTAACGTTTTGAGTATACGAGCAGTCGACGACAACGACAGCGGGGGAGAACACACGATTCAAAGACAGAGCAAAACATAAAAATACATTACAACACAATTTCTTAATGTCATGAGTTGAAAACAAACTCTGTTTTAAAGTTAAGAAAAAAAAAACATAAATAAAAGCTGCTAAAATGAAGATGGGTGATGATTGCAAATCACAGCCAGTTTCATGTCCTCTTTTTCTAGTCGACAAATCGATAATAGAAAGACTCCGACAACGTTCATCGGCCGTCCGTCGGCCATCCGTCTACCCAGTCAATTCCTTCCTTCCTTATAAACCTCTCCAACTTAAGAACTCAATAAGGAGCAGTAAGTGCAATATTAGTTCTAAACCAGCGAGCATTAAAACAGTCAAAACACCGAAAAGGACGACATAATTTTGATCACGTGTTCGACGGCTTTGCAAACCTCGTCGGGGGATTCTGCTGAACCTGGGGCAAAATCGGAACCTGGGGCTTGTTAGGGGGAACAGGTGGGGGAGCTTTTGAGCCCTGCGAGAGCATTCTCTTGACCAACGGCCCCTGAAAATTTTGTTGGGTCGTGCCAATCTTAGCTGGAGTGGATTCACCGGGACCAAATGTCCTGATCCTGGATTGCTGTGTCGCAGCAGACGACGGAGTAGGTACTAGGGAGGGTGGGAAATTTCTGGGTACTCCAGACTGTTGGGGCTGTTGATTGGTTTGCGAAAGCTGCTGCCTCAAGTTCATTGGATGCTGGAGCTTGGAGGAGATTGGCTGGGCACTGCTGGGCCTTTTGATGCTGCTCTGTGATTGGTTGGAAGCAACAGGAGCTGGAAACTTAAACATTGGAGTCGGGATTAGTTTCATGCAGAATAAAAATATCAGAATTCTTTTCTTCACTTTACTTCATAAAAAAAAAAAACAACCCCAATATTCACAGTAAATTACAATAATTAAACATTCTTGAAAATGAAATCAATATCAACATAGCTTTAAATAACATTAATCCTTAAAAGTCATGTAATTTACCTTTTTTTTTCTTACTTAACTCAAATTCAAACTTCAAACATCGATCGACGGCTTCAAACTTACCTTCGAGACCGTAGTCCCGCTCGGGTTGGCCGCCTTGACTCCGTTCTGTTCGCCCCTCGGGACCTCGACGTGGTTCGTTCCATCCTCCTTTTGCTGGAGTTTCGAGAGTTCCTCGAGCAGCTCTTTCTGCTGGGCTTCGGCTTTGTTAAGTCGAGCTAGCAGCTGCTGCTTCTCAAAGTCGAATTCGCTCAATCTCTTCTCCTGCATCGCCTCCTCGTGCATCAACTTCTCCGTCTCGTCCGCGATGGATCTTTCCAGGTCGGAAGCCTTCCTTCGTTCTTCCTCCAGCTGAGAGGAGAGCGAGGACACATAGGATTTGAGGTCGGCCATCTTGCGCATCATCCTCGTCTGCTCTTTTATCAGCTGGACGGCAATCTAAGTGGAGATTTGAAGGACTGATTGATCGTCATAGTTGTTATCTGCATCCAGGATGCCATAGCATGTTAAGTTATAACTTAGTCTACTGTTGTTGTCTTGATGAAGCATTATTATCAATGTCATAAAAATGAGCCCTCTTAATATCGATTCATAAACATTTCCATGAGTGACTGAGTCAACTTCACGAGATATGCAATAATATTATTATTAATAATTAATAATAAAGTAATAATATTAAAATAATAAAAATAAATAACAAAATAAAGTAAGTTTATTTATATAGCGCCATAAGTGTGAGTGTCAGGGGCACTTAGGCCATTTATATAGCGCCGGCTCCCAAGGGTGCTTGGCAGCAGAGCAAGCATGGTTTCAACACCTAACGACCGTTGCTTTTACTTTAATTGGTCTTTATTAATCGTAATAAGATATTAATTTACTGACCAAAGTTTCTTGATCCGAGGAGACCTCGCTCTGAGGACACGAAGACAGCTCCCCCTCCAAACTCTTGCATCGTTTTCTCTCCTTTTCGAGCTGAGTAATTATAATAACATTAGCATATAATAATTTACATAAAATATTATCATAAATAATTATAATATTATCATATGATAACTGTCACATCATCACATATTAAGTACAACGTAAATGTTAATATAGTTCATTTATATAGCACCACATGCATAGCGTCAGGGGAGCGTTTTGTCAACCATTTATATGTCGCTCCATTCCCAAGGGTGCTTGGGACGTAACCCATTCGTGCGACCTGCAAGCCACCACAATATCACTGTGATTTAAAATAACATTATCTTGAATTTAATTGAGAATCAATCATAAATCACCATCGTTAACGAGACTATTAATTAGTCACATGTATTTGAGAATCTTGTTGTTGTTTCTAAACTTCAAAATGAATTTGAAAAAAAAAATAAATAAAAAAAAATAAGTGATTTAATAATAACAACAAACAATTAAAATATTTACAATAGCAATGAATGGTCGACTTATTAAGTCTTTAGAATAATTATCCTTTTAGTGACAGTGAGAGAAACATTCTCAAAAGTTCCTCATGACACAACAAGCACATTGCAAATGGTACTTCAACCTCAACAATGCCATGGTAATGACGATGACGACGACATTGATGTCAGTGAAGACAAAATCTAATCAGAATGGCAATCTCAAGAACACAACAGGGACCTCTGAACCAAAGCCACAAGAAGAAGAAGAAAAAGAACAACAACAACAACAGCAACAAGACGGACACCAAGAAACACCTTCAAGAAGAACACTCGACAAGTTATGTTAACTTTCAGACACTTTTTGAAGATAGGCTGAAAATCTTGAGCACATTAGTTTTTGGAGCCCAAGCTGGATTTTATGGCAGTGTTCGAAGTCGAAGAGTGCATTGTCGGCAGTTTCCGCGACATGGCGGACGACTGCAGGCGCCCTGCCCGACACCTGGCAGTCCTTCGTGGGTCAGTGCAATGGATAAATCATATGAAGCTAGGCCATCAATAGTAATAAGGGCATGATGTCGACGATGACGGTGATTTTGACGCTGGTGGTGGTAGTGACAGATTACCTCTTCGACGAGCCTTTCCTTCTCCTTGCTCAGCAGGTCGACGATGTGCTGGTCCTGATCGGAGTCCCTCAGGTGACTTCTGCGCTCCATCTCCAGTCTGGTGCACATCTGGTGATGATGACAGTAATGATGCTGATGAGGGTGATGATGATAGTAGTGATACTGATGATAGTATCAACACTGATGGGGTGAAGATACTGATGTTGGAAGAGTGATGCCTATGTTACCGATGGTGATAATGGAGATGATGATGATGATGATGATGTTGCAGCACTGCATAAACTGATGACCAAAGTGCCTCTGATACTTGGCACTATAAACAATTATGTATAATCAAATTTAATAATACAAATAACCTACAATAGTATTAATTGTGGTGGTGACGATTGCAAACGACACGAAAACAGTGACATACAAGTTGACAAACGATGTTGCTAATTGCAGTCAATCACAAGACATGGTACTCTTGACACATCATCATCATGGTCAATGTAATCATCATCAATACCAACATCATCATCATCATCATTACCACCACCATCACCACCACCACCACCACCATCAATCATCACCATCATCATCATCATCAATATCATCATCACCTTGTGGTACTTTTTCTCAACCAGTCCCAAAACTTCCCTCATGTTCTTCTGGGCGGCGTGTTGAACCCCGATCAGGTTCTCGAGTTTGTTCAACTGGTCGTCATACATGGCCTTCACCTCTGCCTCGCCAAAGCTGCAGTCCTTCATAATCTCAGAGTCCCTCTGCAGGGCAAACAAAGGGTCATCGGGATGTGACCCGTGTCTCTTTGCCCTCAGGGTCATCTGTTTGACCTTTTCGGCCTGAGGTCGTAAAGGTGTCGTATCATCATGTAGATTATCGTTATGTACACGTGGATGAAAAATTCATTAACTATAATCATCTGGTTATGATAACAGATGATGGTAATGTTTACATGATAATGGATGATAACATATATGTATTACATAAATCACTGCTTATTAAGCAATTAATGTAACAATGTTACAATAATAAAAACAATATCCAAACAATGAATTCTAACATTCATAGCATTCATGCTCGTTTGGGATGAATATGAATTTCAAAAACACTTTTTTATAAATCAGATTCAAAACTTTGAATTAGGAAAATAGACTTGAGAGAATAATGTAAACATAAAGTTTAATATAAATAAAATATAAATTAAATATAATTTAAATATAAATTAAATATTAAGTTTAAAGCAGAAAGTTTATTGCCAATGTTTAATGTGACAACCATGACGATGATGACGACAATGAAGATGGTTTGTAACCTAAACCATCCATTTGAATGTTTGAATGTACCAGACTCAACACCACTACAAACATTCTTGAATGATTTCCACATTAATAACCACAACTGGATGATTCTATGAATTATGGATTCATGAGTCAATCTAACGACATCGATGAAGCACAGGCAACGTTTCGACGAAAGAGCTTCTCGACCTCGGTCGTTAACCGATTCCAACGGTTCAACGTACGTGAAGAGCGGCCACGACGATGTCCCGAGCCTGCAGTTCCCCCTCTAGGTAGCTGAGCAGCTGCAACATGTCCGACTTGTTCAGATCCATCTTTGGGTATCTCTGAGGAAATTTGTAACTTTGTGAGAAACAACATCCGACGAAGCAATTAGCTCAGAGGCCGACGTGTAATTGGCGCTCTGACAAACATCCTTTTGTGGCGACATCGAAAGCTGTTTCAATGTTCCCATAATAATAACTTAATATGCTCTACATGCTGGCTCAGTTTTCCTGGTTTGGGTTATTCAGGTTATAGAAATGCTTTAAGCAACCTGACATCTTTAAACGCTTTGATGCAAACACCATTAATCATATCAGATTTAATAATAAACGATCATTTTTAGCTAATTGCTAACCTTCATGGTACATGCCGGCAGCTTTTCTAGGATTGGTTCTTCGTAGTAGTATGTAAAATTATTACTGCTGTTATTAGCATTATTATTAGCTGCCATAATATTCTGAATTTAATGGCCACCAAGGTTTGTTAAGAATCCACACGGCTCTCACGTCACATCTGCAACAATATTTCATAAACACGAAAGATGTTTATATTAGTCAAATTCTACTTGCTGCAAAGGAGTGCTTGCTAACTTCCTAAGAAATGTTTTATTAATTTCCTCCATCGGTAAACACTATAAATTTTAATTCTGTAACAAGTTTTGAGAAAATAATTTCTGGCCGACAAATGACATCGTGTTGTCCTAACATTAGATTACGGCACTGGCGAACTTATGCAAGTTATGTAAATTATTCATTCAAATGATAACTTTGTGCAGTACGATTAGTCAAAATTATCTTTAATTGCGAACTCAGACCACCAGTAACTATTCATCATATTCTGTTAGTATACTTACCAATAAAGTCTGATACATTTAGGTGACTGACAAATATTTTTAGCTTGACAATATTTGTTAGTTACTCAACTTAGGTTATTTAATTTGGTGAAATATATTATGTATCAGGAAGTGTTTGTGCTTAAAAAAATCCAGCGAAAGATTTTTAGGCAAGTTTCATGTTCATGTTCATGTTCCTAATTTGAAAAAGTTTCGGTGGTTAAAAATGAAAACCAAAATACAAATTTAAAAAATATTTTTGTCGTAGAACCGCAGGAAATGTCTCAATGTTTTCATCAAATTGAGAAAATTTCAAGTTTTGAGTTTGGAAGTCAAACATCTTAAAACTGAATTTAGAAAAGCTTTGAATTATTTAAATAAGAAATCTACCTAAACGTTTAATAATAGATTTTGAATTGGATTTTGGAGAAATGAAATTCACGAGAGATTTATTGTTGGAAAATAGAGCAATAAATCATCAAAAAAGAAATGAAATAAAGTGCGCACAACACTCGCACCGAAACAAAATCTAGTCGAATTACTACAATCAAATATGAAACGCCTATCAATTGAAGTAAACAAACAAATAAATGCTTGAAAATTTATGAAATTAAAAACAAAAGAAAGAGGTGAAAATTACTAAAACAAAATTCAATTGCGAATTATTACAAAGTTGTAATTGTAAAATTCCTTCCAATATGATCTTCAATATGGATGTCTCAAAGTATCATGCTGCACAGGCTTCTCTTTTGGTGCCAACTTTACTTGCTTGGCCAGACCAGAACCAGCTTGTCGCCTGCTTTTCGAAAATTTGGGACTGCAACGGAATCATTTTCCACAGCAACGGTTCGCGATTTGTTTCCCAACATGCACTGGAAAGTGGTGCTTGCGATCACCCTCAGCTCTCTCTGCTCCAACCTGGGTGGGTAAATGTGGGTGATTACATGGTACATGGGACTTGGGTGTGAAGGATCGAAAATGGAGCAGGATATTATTGTCTTTTAAATATCGGGTTTTCGATATTTTTGAAATATATTTGAACACTTTTTTGAAATATCGAAAACCGATATTTTGTTATATTTATATTGTTATTGCTGTAAGCTATGAATAACAATTTAAAATTCAAAAAATTATTTTAAATAAATTAATTAGTTGATTATTTATATTTAAAGTGTTCAAAGATTATTTTAAAGATTAACAATTTCTTTTCTAATTGATGATAAAATCTGTTTGTCAACCAATGGTCAATGTTATTATATCATGATATTACTACATAATTAAATCTCAGGCCAATCAAAAATAGGGTGCTCCTACTTGGAAAGGGTTGAAGCCACGACCCCCACGACCTCCCCAACAAGGTCACCCTGGTAGATCGGTGGGATGCAGAAGATAAAATCATTTCCACCTTCAAGATGGATGATGACCAATTGGTCGCTACCTGTACTGACGCTCACACCAGTAATCTATAAGATGTTTTCAATCTATTTATTGTTTTGTTATCTCGTGTATTATTATTGTTATTATTATTATTATTATTGTTATTATTATTATTATTATTATTAGTTTGTAATACATTTTTATTTTTTAATACAAAAGCGTTTATAAATTTCATCTTTAAAAGAATGTCCTGGATTTAATCATTATTGTTAACAAGCTCTTTAGAAAATCTTCAGCTATAATTTAACGCTAACATTAAATATTAATCAATATTTCTTGTAATACTTTTGTAATATCTTATT
>MPNW01000923.1:33840-42054 GCA_011800805.1 Hirudo medicinalis
ACTTAATAAATTAATTAATTTATGTTATTGCGAAACAAAAGCAATTCAATTATTTGTCCAATATTGCTTATTATCTAAATAAGCCAGGTAATTGTCTTTCAAATTATGTTGATGATCTTCGTTAAGGATCAGGTTTGACTACGCTTAGCGTAGACATTAACGTGGGCCATTAATTTTATTTTAAAGTAAATTATTGTTTATTAATAGACTTTAATTAGCGATTTAGTAAGCCAATCAAATAAATCAATCAATGCCAATAATCAGTTAAATAATCTCAACCTTTGAACTCAAGTTCTCAACCAAGGCAATGATGGCGTTCTTGAAGTTCGTTCCTGCTGTGATTGGTCGTTTGGTTACAGCTGTTACGCTGAGGGAGCCTTCAGGCCACATGTCCCTGATAGTCTCGTTCTTGCTGGAATTTATTGATAATAATAATAATAATTACAAATCTTTAATCAACATCTTTATCATGTCCATCATCATCGCCAATGCACCTGTTGTAAAGCAGCCTTTTGAAGTCCTGATAGAGTGTGTCCCTGTTCTTATCGATGAAACCATCAACACAGTAAGTGACTTGACCTGCGTAGTGCAGGATTCTAAAGTCCTTGTTGAATTGTAGACTCTTGTCAGTGGGGCAGAGCTGTGTGATGATGATGATGATTACGATGATGATGGTGACCACGACGACGACGATGGTGATAGTGATGTTAATATTTTTGGTGAAGTAGATGATAAACAAGCTTTGTGTAACTGCATATTGTGATTATTTATATCACCAGGACCAGTCTGACAGCGGAAGCACGTGCCCCACAAGCCTGACCTTTACGTTGACAGTTTTATAAATATCCTGTTATTGTAATACAAAAGAACCTGTAAAATAATAATGTCTGATTGGTTAATCAATTTGACGAGCGAACTTAATTAATTAAAATGAACTTGAAGAGATAGAATTGGAAATGACACACAACAAGAAAAACTGTCTCAACACGTGCGTCTGTGAGGTATGTTCGGTTAAGGACTGAAAGAACAACATTCTAGTAACATTTGTAGTCTTGAAATGAAATATATTCGTTACTTAAACTAATGTAAATCTAAATATTTCTGCCCGAGTGATGTCGACAAATAATTGACCAACGATTACAAAGACNAGACAAACGACATTTCTTATCAAGCGATAACCAAAGTCTACAAAAACGAACCATCAGAGAATTATTGTGTTTCATCACCTCGCACTTGATGGTCGATTGAATAGGAAGTTTGTGAATGAAGGTTGTTTTGTAATTATTACGTCAAATAAAAGATAAAACGAAAAGTTTCCATTGTTTTATAATTTATTTGTGTTTCATCTAATTTAAAAACAGAAACATGAAAACCCTGGTCCTATTTTGCCTGATTCTCTTCTGCACTCTACAATCAAGCCTTTATGCTCAGACCACCGAATCTGTTGATGAGGAAAGAATTTCCAATGAAAGGTTTTCCGAAGTTCAAATACCAAGACCATTACGTTGCCGTTGTCCTAAACCTCCTCCATGTCCTCCATATTATACTCCTACTCCTGATTGGAAGTATAAACCCTGGCCTACTGATAGGATTAGTCTTCCAACTCAACCCCCACCTGAACCCACCTTGAACTCCTAAAATGAGTTGTGATCTTCGGAGTTGAACATCGGGATAGAATTGCCAAGAAGTCTTTTCAAGTTCATGATCGACTTCTTTTAATAACTCATTGACAAAAGCTTTTCAGAAGTTAAATGAAATAAGACAATTTAAACTAAATTTGGAGACTAAATCAAAAAGCATTAAAAAGCCATGTTTGGACATTTCACTCGTAAAAGAATGCAAAGCATTATTGAAATGGATCCCAAGCATTTGCGCAATAATAAATAATAAGAAAATGAAATCATATGCTCTTTTAATCGGAAAGTGAAGTAATTTAATATAATAAATTGCCTTTAAACAAACTTAAAATATCTGAGATTTTCAGCAGCTTCAATTCTCTGTATGACACAAATCTTGCAACAAATCATTCTGGAGTGCGCACTTCGACTGCACTTAATGTTTTACACGCAATTGTTCAGACAAATGTCCTTTTGCACAATATGTCGAAAGCAACAGTCTATATAACCGTCCAAGTCCAATGAATAACTCCAAGCAGGCTATTCCCACCTGGTGATTGATTGAAGCAAATATCCTTAAAGGTTTATTTAATAATTTGGCTTTTAATTATTTCAATGTAAAATTAAAATGCGCTATATTTCACATACCGAATGTTAATGTCACCCTTGTTTAAATATCCCTCTTCTATTTATTTTACAGAAACGGAAATATGAAAACCCCGGTCCTATTTTTCTTGATTCTCCTCTGCACTCCAGACCATTATGCTTGGGCCAAAGAATCTGCAGCTGAAAAAGAGATTCTAAGTGAAGATTCTTCCAAAGTTGCCCTCGATAATTTAGTTTATCGTCCTCCTTGGATTCCTCCTTGGAATACTTGGGAAACTTGGACAACCTGGACTTCTTGGACTACTTGGACTACTTGGACTCCCTGGACTACTTGGACTCCCTGGACTACTTGGACTCCCTGGACTACCTGGACTACTTGGACTTCATGGTATCCTTTCTACCCGTTTCGTCCTCGTCCTCGTCCTCGTCCTCGTCCTCGTCCTTGGGGTCGTAGGCGTTATCCATTTAGAGCTACACCGGAACGTCGCGTTCCTCAGAATCTTGAAGCCTAAGGAGTTCTTATCCTTGGATTAGGACATCTAGATTAAATAGTCACATCGTATTTCAAGTTTTTGACCATCTTCTCCCATTAAATCGATCTTAAAAGCATTTGAAGTTTTAAATGAAATTTAGATTAAAGGCTTAATTAAAGAGATATTTGTTAAAAACTGTCGTTCCAATCGGAAAAGAATACAAAGTTTTGAGGTCGGGAATAGAATCATTTAAAAAAAAAACGTTTTGGACCGAGGACCAGTTTGGCGTTCCTTGGACGTACGGAGAACATCTTTGAAAATCTGTTGCAATGCATAATATGATTATCATGGACATTCAAAAATATGTTTAACACTCTGTTTGTCAAACTTTGTATAAACTATTGACACTTGACGAAAAAGTGATAATGTGATAAATGTTGTCGATCACAGCAACTATTTAAATAGAACGAATTTCTGACAATAACTCTTGCAAGTTACATTCGACATATTACAAGTTAAAATAAAACTGAGTCCTGTTTTTGGAGTTGTTCATCTTTAAGAACGACATAGTTTGTTCGCAAATCTGTAACGATCCAAACAACTAAAATATTTATGCTACAAAGCTCACATCTACACATTTTTGAGCACACTGAAATAGAAATCAAACTCTTAAAAAAAAGAAACTGTTTTGAAATTTCCAGTGCACGATGAGCGTGTCAATTAGCTTCATCTGATTTTTCTCCGATATTGAAGTTGATTAATTCTGAGTGGAAAAATCAAGAAATTATACTGAGGCTCCTTGCTTAGGAACTCTGTAAACTATCTCCTTGTGAACTATTGTTCCCTCTGCATCTATCATCTCTGCATTTGGATGCAGAACTTATAGGAATACCTTGTTATTTTTTTCTTTCAATTTTAAGCAAAATGTTGGAAGTTATTGTCAGAAAAAGTGAAAAAGTGAGCTTGGGCTAGAATTCTTTGGCCTCTACATACACTTGGTCTGGAAAAGCATTTATCCAGGACATGTTCGATGTTGATCTCTTTTAATTTGCAAAACATCAACTGCATACATCAAGTCATATCTCAGATTCTTCACATACCTTGTTGCTGGGAAAATCACAATAAATTTAATTCAAATTCTCTGAATTTTCAGACAAGCCAACTTATTGTGATGGAGGACATCTGAATATTCAGAATTAATGCCTCCAGGAAAGGATTGAATTGTTCATGGTGAAGCTGTGATTTTGTTTTAACCACATTAATTACCATACTTAAACAGCATCAGTAACAATGACAAGCTGGGCATTAAGTGCTGGCTTGCAGAGCTTTTCCTGGTGAGTGAAACAACGAAGTGATGTCAGAGACTATTAATTATGTTTGTGATTTATTTTATTGTCTTTTTATTTTTTTAAGGACCTCTTCAATACTTTCACATAAATCATGCAATAAATCGCCTTCGATTGCACTCGATGTTTTAGACAATTCTTCAGACAAATGTCCTTTGGCACAATGTGTCGAAAGAATGGAATGGTCTATACAACCCACCAATCTCAACGAATTCGATTAATTTCATTCCGCTCGGTGATTGATTGAAGAAATACCTTTAAAGGTTGATTTAATGTTTTTCTTAAATAATTGTAATATTAAATTTAAATGCTCTGATTTTCACAGACCAAATTTTAATGTTACCCTTATTTCTGTGAACCTTCTTCTATTTATTCTAAAGATTATTCGAAATATGAAACTCTAGCCCTATTTTTCTTGATTCTCTTATGCACTCTGAAACCAAACCATTGAATCTGCAGCTGAGATAGTTCAAATGAAGATTCTTCCAAAGTAGATCTTGACAGATTAAGCATAATATATTTTCCTTATTACACTTTGCTTCCCTATGTTCGGCCTCGGCCTTGGACTTTTGGTCCCGGGTTTCCTTTCCCTCGGCGTCCAACTCGTCTTACTGTTTTTTATTTAGAGTAGAATCAGGAATAATGATTTTTTTTGAATAAAGGCATCGTCAATTTTTTTTTTTTCATGTTTACGATTAAATCCTTTCAATAAATCATTAGTGTTTAAGCTTATCTTAAGTAAATTAAGATTAAAGAATTAAGTAAAGCAAGTAAGATTATTGAAGTAATGAAACCCAGCCTGCACTGCCTCAAAAGCCCTGGGGAAGGAGCGCTATATAAATGTTTAGCAAAAACCGCCTCTGTCGCTGTGCGCTGTATAAATGAAGTATATTTACGTTTTTAATTGCCAAAATTATCTTAAATGTGCAACGGACTTTAATCAAGTAAATAAATGTTATAATATAATAATAAATGTAACGATCTAATATTATATCTTATGATATTCATAAATAAAATTCTTTAGCGATTGTTCAGTTAACATAAATCTAAATATATCATCTATGAGTTGTTTGTAATTTTAGTACAGTCAATGAGTTGTCTACAATTGTAAAAATAAATGTGATTTAATGTCAAGGGATAGCAATAGTCTGCACAACCGAACAATATAATCGGAAGGATGTTACAAATGAATTTGAGTTACCTCCTTAGACTTACTGGCTGCCTGGAATTATAATATAATATTTTATTTTATAATATAATATATATATAATAAATTATTGCTAATATATAATATGCTAAAGGATTTGTCATCCTTATCAGATTCATTATCATTATCAATATAATTATAACAATGAGATTAACCGAGGGTCCGCAAACTAGTAAGTTAACTAATAAGTTTATTGAGTAATCATAGTTAATTGAACTGAATAATCTAGTCGAGTATCTGTAATAATTTTTATAACAACAACAATAATAATAATAATAATAATAATAATATAATAATAATCATTATTATTATATAATAATAAATATATAATAAAATAATTTTTATAGCAACAACAACAACAATAATAATAATAGTATTAGTAATAATAATTACATAATAATAATAATAATATAATAATAATAATAATAATATAATAATAATAATAATTTTTATAACAACAGCAATAATAACAATTATCATGTCCTCAAAAAGCAATTAATAAATCTAAATAAGCAATAATTCAGCTGATAGTTTGCACTCCCAGTGCATTAAAATAATCAATTAAATACAATCGCAAAGAAACAAGTCAGTTTATTGCAAGCGATAGCAATAGTCTATTTAACCGGAGAAATGCAGCGTATTATTCCAAGAAGTCTCCTTGAATAAAAAAAAAAGACTTCCTGCTTGCCTGAATATTGCTTTGAAAGATAGGATTGTTGAGTTACATGTAAATAAGTTAAATGTTACTAGTAATACTGACAATACATTCTTATTTCTAAAGTTAATAAAATTACTGCTGCTAGTAATATTTTTAATAGTAAATCGTAGTTCTATTCGCCGTAGTTCTGTAAACCAATATTTTATATCCACATTTATTTATTCGTTGTTTAAGATTTTGTTTTTAAATTTTGTTCATTTAGAAGCGAAAAGATGAAGACACTGATCCTGTTTATCTTGATTCTATTTTGTGCACTCGAACTAAACTTTGCGTTGCCTCGGTCGACTGGAGAACCTGTAACTGGAGTTGGAGAAGCAGAGACTGTTAAAAGAAGTATGTTCACAGAGAGAAAGAAAAGAGCTGGAGAACTCGATCTTGGATGAACGGATAATTCATCGGAAGGCTTTCCTATTTCAATGACATGATTGTGATTATGTGATTAAATTATAAAGTATTTCAAACGCTGCCGTTGAAATTCGATTTTACAACGTGTGACAACATTTGTGACTTGATTCCAAATAAATTCAAATTTTTAAAAACCGGAATTGGCCTTCATAACATCTTCTAAACATGTGACCAAATTCTAAAGATTTATCACCACGATGACTACCAAAATCTCTATTACAAAATGGATTTATTTCGAAAAATATAGTACTCCTTTTTCAAAATGAATTACGTTCAATTAAAATTAATGTAATTTTTATAAAACAAACCATAATAATTTGAAATTTTAAGACATGAGAAAAGCAAGCTTCAATCATATTTCAATTGTTTATTAAAAATAAAATCATTTGCTTTGTTTGAAGTTGGAAAGAGGGTTTTTGAAATTTGTTTCAACATCCGCTAGAATTAGCTAACATCAGGCTAAAGTTAGCCAAGTGGCTAACCGAAAGATGACTTTCGGTTTCTGGAATCGAAAGTACGTTACCGAAGTATCAAATATTATTTTCACTCTTTTTGATAAAAAAAGATTAAAAAACCAGAAACTACGGGTGTGCTCGGGATTTGATCTAAATACTTAAAAACTGTTAATGAGGAAGAAAGACTTCCTTACTGACAGAAGCAATTAACCGCTGTTCCACAGTGAAAACAGACGATGACATTTATGAGATTGTGTCTTCAAGGACTCAGTTTTGGTTGAACTGAGTCCAATTTCGACAAATCGAATTCTTTCGCCATAAAATACTTCACTAATAAAGCTATTGGAGTACGTAAAAGCGCCACGAACGAATGAGCAAATGGGAAAAAAATTGGACACTCGCTTTTCTACTGGAGAAGTGTTTGTGCTGGGAGAGTTTCGAGCTGAGCGAGTCAAGGAAGACTTCGTCGGTGATCTTGCCAACGTTCATGCAGGCTTCATCGAGCATGGAGAGGATTCCAAGGTGAGGCTGCTCGACCAGGTCGCAAATGATCTTGTTGTTGAAGTAGTCCACCTACAAAGGAAGCGGGCGAGTGAGAGAGAGTGAGTGAGTCAGCAGATGAAAGACTACTAAAATTATTCATAGATGGATGGATGGATGGATGAATAAATAGATAGATGGATGGATATCATAAAGAGAGAGAAAAAATAGATGAAAGGCTTGAGTGTGAAATCGATTCCAGGTACGGAATGTGGAGCAGATTTCTTTCCAGCGGAAAAGTGGAGAGAAAATGTTCAACCAGGCATGCATAACGATTTTTCATAACCCCTCCCCAAGGGGTATCCGAAGATGCAAAGAGGCGTATAACATCAAAGAAAGTGCCGGTAAAAATGATATTACAACATCTGTGTTAACAAAGAAAAAAAAGTAATACACTTAGTAATTACGTTAAGTTACGCTAATAATGAAACTTCACAATCACCATCATCATCATCATCACCACCACCACCACCACCACCACCATCATCATCATCATCATCATCATCAACATACATGGACCCAAGGTATGCCCTCGCTCTCGTATTCTTGTTGTTCCTGTTGCAGGACCAGTTCAATGAAGAGTTGCTGGAGTTTTTCGTTACAGTAGTTGATGCAGAACTGTTCGAAGCTACAACGACATGCAATGTGATACAAATAAAGATACAAACACAAATGCAAATACAAATGAAAATATAAAAGTCGTCATCATCGCCATCATCGCCATCATCATCATCATCATCATCATCATCATCATCATCATCATCATCATCATCATCATCATCATCATCATCATCATCATCATCATCATCATCATCACATCATCATCATCATCATCATCATCATCATCA
>MPNW01000923.1:57028-67203 GCA_011800805.1 Hirudo medicinalis
ATTATTTATGATAACAAATGCCTAATAAATAATTCAATGGATGAATGAATGAAGGAAGGAGTGAGTGAGTGAGGGAGTGAGTGAGTGAGTGAGTGAGTGAGTGAGTGAGTGAGTGAGTGAGTGAATGAGGGAGTGAGTGAGTGTGAGTGGCCAGGAGTCTAATTGCTGCAATTTAATAATGGCGGATGATACTTTGATTCCAACGTTAAATAATGCATTTAGTGAATTACAGCTTGATTGATCGAGCAAGTCATTGGTGGAACATTTTTGACAGTTTTCCATTAAAAATAATAAATCTCTAAAACAAAAAAAAAACAAAACATGTGAAATATGAATTAAACATAAACTCCGATAAAAACATTCAGAATAAGCAATTATTTTTTAAATAACTAAAACATTACGCATTATTCAACAATATTTCCAAATCCAATAAAATCGATTTGCAAATATGCAAATTAATCAACTTGGAAATTCCGTTGCTGTCTAAAAATATACATCTATAAATACTACTCAAAGATAATAGATATGGTAATGGGGTATTTATGCCTGCTGGGTGGAGAGACTTGTAGGTCAGGGGTCAGACTAATAATGGATGCGGTTTAGAAGAGGTTTACGAAGCCAAGAAATAACTAGGATTTGATCTCCAGGGTTCAATTCCCGATCTCGGACGTAAATTTGATTGTCGGTTCAATTGTCGGATGGTGTCGGATTGTGCCATTAACATATCACGAACGCGCCGATGATAAGGATGATGAATGGCTGGCTAAAAATTTCGTGACGCTAGGATTATGATGATGATGATGATGATGATGATGATGGCGCTAACGGCGACATCTTTGATGATGATAATGATAATGAGGGTTATGACATTGATGATTACATTGATGTCTCACAAGAGTTTTCTATAATAATCAAAACACCTGTAACCGACTCACCTGAGATGACAATACAGGTGTCCTTGGCTCGTCTCTTCATGGCCTTATAGGCGGCATCGGCCAGGGCGAATATGTGGGGTGGTCTTTCGAATATCTCACGCCCCCTATAATTTTCTATGAAGTCCGCATCATAAATATTCATATGCCTGTAGGGGTTAACTGATACCACTACTTCTCCTATGTAGGTGTAAATCTTGCCCTTGCTGTACCTAATTGAATGGTTGATGATGTTATTATTAATATTGTTATTATTATTATTATTATTATTATTGTTATTATTATTATTATTATTAGTGAAATTCATATCTTATTCATCATCGTCATCGTCATCATCATCATCATCACCATCGACATCGTCGTCATCGTCGTTGTCGTCGTCATTATCATCATCACCATCATCATTTTCTCCAAATACTCGTAAACATCTCCGTCAATATAGGTCAATAAGTTTGCCCGCGAAATGTATGCCATTGATGCAGACGCTGGTTGGACCCCGAAGATGCACGGATTCATCATTTCGTGCTCTGACATTTTACCATTATCATGATCATAGACAGCATGATCATCATCATCATCATCATCTCTCCTCGTATTGTAAGCGGATCAGGGTAATCTCACCTTAGTTTCAGGTTGTCCATGAAGGAATCCATGTCCACGTTGTGGAGCATGACGAAGTCCCCTACGCCAAACTCAGGCCCTTCTTCGATGAAAGCCATTCCTATTCTTCTGTCAAGAAAGATGTCCTCTCTCGATAGAAATTCGATCGACCACGACAACAAACGTTGAAAAGCAAAGAAAATGCAGTTGAAACTTTATTGGAACTTTATTGGGTGTGTTATGACTTTTTTTCTTACAAGAGGCTGGTTTCAAATTATCAGCAGTATTCGTAAACTTTTGATTTGGGACAACTCAGAGATAAGCTTCTTCCTGCTGATCTTGAGCGCACTTATTTCTAGAAATAATCGACTCGCTAATTATTAAACGTATTAATATTAATATTTAATATCTGAAAGAGATTTGAGATGTTTTAAGATACAAACGATCATCTGCTAGATTTCTCTCTACTCCTCCCTTCAGGATGCACAGCCGCAGCTTTTACAGAGAACATCTCTGTTGTCCTTTTACTAATTCAAAATAATTACCAAACGACATCCTGGTTACTGAGTTCTGGGTCCATAAAGGAAGCATTTTCGATCAATTTGACAACAATCGATCCACGGGAGACCATGTGGTCGTTCAACTCATTTAGAACTTCATAGCCGGCTATAAATATTTTTCCACATTTTTGAAAGAAATAAAAAACAGCTTCTATTCTCGTTTTTCCACTCCGGTTGGCAGCAATTCGCCTGAGTATTTTTCAGGACACCATTTCGAAGAGATCGCTTTTAATTCAGCTGTTTCGTGGAAGTTTGTTTTAAAAGAAATGCTCCCTGTTTTTTTTTTTAATTTCCGTCTTAATGGAAAATACTATTTATTAAAAACATCTTACAAATTGCACACCAAAGTCACTGACAATTGTTTCAAAATAGAAGTAAAGTCATTGTCACTAAAACTCTTTCACGAAACTGCAGTAATACTTTGCACACGCAAATGCAACATTCATGGAAACTGAATCCAAAAACGCATCACCATCACCATCATCGTCATCATCATCGTCATCATCATCGTCATCGTCATCGTCATCGTCATTCGTTTGAACTGGACCAGTAATAGTTGCACTCCACGAGACTCTTACCAGAACTTTGATCTCCAAAATTCCTCGATCTCTCAATCATCTCAGGGGCCTCATCCCTCGAGGATATCAAATGCTGCGGCAATTCAGTGGCACGGCATCGCTTCAGGTCGAAACTCGTTTCGTTGGCTTCGTTCGTCTGCCTGCTGGTCGAGCTGTCATTTGACTTGTCAGACTCGCAGAGTAGCAGTTCTGTCTTCGAGGTCGCACTGAGCTCCATGGCGAGAGGCGAGTTTCCGTCGTCTATGCTCCACTGATTGTGGTGGACACCGAGTACATCCTCGTCTTCGTCATCGTCGTCGTTGAGGTTGTTCAGCTCCATCTTGGCAACACTGTGTCCCGATGGCAGAGGTAGAGGATGGCTGCTAAGCCCGTGATGAGGAAGGAGAGAAGAATGCCGGATATGACGAGCAGCCAGAAGGTGGTGGTCTTGCTCGGATGCCAGAAAAAGTGGTTGTAGTGGAAGCGGTAGAGATTGAGCTGTCGTGTCTCTGAGAAGTTATTCAGCTCGGTTGTCCGTTCAGTTTCCCATGTGATCGAATGCTGCTCCCAACTGAAACGGGTCTCATCTTCGTGGGTTTTTTTGAGTCCGTTGTCCTCCTTGATCGGTGTCGACTCTACCTCGATTCCGTCAACTTTCACCACGAACGGGCGAGTTGTCTGGAGTTGAAGGTGCTTTTTGAACAACCGATTCGTGGAGGGTCTTGAAACTGTAGTCACTGAAAAGTCGAAGATTCTTTCAGTTGAAGGGTTTTTCTCTTTCAATTCGTTCTTCGATTTGGCGCCTCTCATGTCAAACAGATTGACGATTTGTTTGTCTTTGGTCGGGAGATCCGAAGTCCCGAAAACCGTTTCAAAGTAGACCACGGGCTTGTTCGCGAGGGCCACGTCAATATTTTGCTCATGTGTAGACCTCGATTCATTCGACATCATATTCTCTCGTTGTTCTTGATCGCTATTGTAGTGGACGTGAACAGTATTGTTGTTGTTGTTTGTGGCAAACGTTTTTGGGACATTTTTCTCAACAATAGAGTCCTGGAAAGCGTTGTTGGAGACAACATCGCTGGCATCTGTTGATACATCGCCGTGACAACAAGATCCTGTGCTCCGTGCCAATGTGGCAACTAATAGGAGAGCTGTGATGAACATTACCTGGAACTTAACTGAGTGGATTAAGAAGTGCTCCAACGTTCAAGGGAAGGATTTCTTAGAATGTCTTAGATTTTCATGTCATGCAGACGAATTTCCATTGAATTAGTTCCCATTTTTGAACTCTGGCTCATACTTGAGAGGCTGTGTACCTGTCTTTACGATTTTTATGATGAAGATAAATGCCAGACTGGAGAGTGGTCGTTAATCACAGCAGAAGTTGTCAAGGATTTTGGCTGGAAACGTGAATGCGATGACCATCGATAACATTGGTTTTGAAAAGGATAAAAGACATTCTTAAAATCTTCTCCTAAAATTTCAGGTTTCGATTTTTGATTATTGAGAGCTTAATTAGTTAAACTGTTAATTGAAATTAATTATTATTGTCGTTAGTTTATTAATGATTATTACGACTTTTAAAGAAATTTTACTTAAACAAATCATCCATTTTTATTTTATTTCAATGTGAATGTAAAATACTTTTTAATTCTTCACACATCTCTCAAGTTTAATGCTAAATATTGTTATTAATTTCTTCATCTTGTCGTTTATAATGACACTCACCGAGTCGATCAGATAGAAGCGAATCTCCATTTAGACGCAATAAAAATATTTACCTTTGAATAATTATGACAGTAATTTGTCATTTTATTGGCAATTAAAATTCCGTTAAACCTTCCCGTTTATTAAACAATTGTTATAAAATATAATAAATAAACTGACTTCAACAAATGTAATTGAAAGTCGATATTGATCAAAACCTCAAAAAACTCTCTTTTTTAAGTAGAGAAATAATTTAAAAAAAAAAAATCGCCTTTATTCTACTGGAAAACCAGAAGAAAAATATCCAATCATGGCTTCTTCATCCTTCACCGGCGACAGAAACAGAGTTCTCATTCCGTGCATGCATCCATTTATACACAAGTCATGCAGATACCACAGGGCTTCATGGGGGCGGTCGCTGGCCCTGGTATCGCAACCCACTTTGCCGCTTTTGGATTTGCAAATGAAATCTCTGATAAGGTTTGATGAATTCCAAGATGTTTGAAGAGTTTGATGATATGCATTTAACAGCTCGGAAACTTAGTAATTTAACAAGTAATTCAAATCCCAACTAAGTTAACGAATGAATCGTTTAAAATCAATCATTTCAATTAATCACGAAATGACTACAAACCAAAACCAGAACATCTAATTACTCCAGGGTGATCCGGAGTGCTACCTTCTACCCCTACATGATGTGATGTTCCCCAATCGTATATCAGGCATTAACTTTGCATGACCTCTGACCTCTCAAGCAAATAGCAAGGAAGTAGGAAGCGAGGGGCGTCACCTTCCATCTCCATGAAGTTAATCTACGATGGCGGACGCTGCCAGCTCCTCTCGAGGAGTCAACGGTCCACCAAGACGCGAATGGGGTTCGGTAAATCTCAAACATCCTTGGCATCATTGCATTTGATCTTTTTTTGGTATGAGGTTCTAATGAGATGGTTATTTTTTTGTGTTTTTTTTTTTGCAAGGACCTGTTTCCGATTCAATCAATCTATATTTGCAATCGATTCAATCAATCCACATTTCCCAGTCAATCATTCAGCATTTACAGCTTTTACAACCATCCCGACTGCACATTAACTTATCTCCTGGTGTTTTCATCTGCTAACATGCATCCATCAGCACGTTTTTCCGACATTCCGCTTCCACGTCAATCTTTTTTGTTTTCCAGAATTCATCCTCTCCTCCTCAGAAACATCATTCTCTTTCCCTCCATCTTTCTCCTCTTTACCAATGGTTTATTCTAAAGATGTGTCAGCTCAAAAGATTTAAGGAGGGTCGTTATGTCTTTCAGACTTCCGCTATTGACTGGGCGGTATGCCTTTATCTTAGTGGTGGTGAGGATGATGACGATGACGATGTCTTTGGTGGAGAAGATGGTGGCAAAAGTTTGGATGAAGTTGGTGATGAGGATGGCGCTGTCCATGTTATTAATCTTCATCATCATCACGTTCCTAGGGGAGTTGGTGATTGTGATGCATAACGACGGGGATGATTTATGTGGCGCATGCGTGATAGTAATCACGTGTCAACGTTATCCCCCCATCTGTTGTCATGACAGCGTCTGCTTCAATTATGGAGTGATGCCCTTTTTTCCCTGTCATCTAGATAAGTCGATTTATATATTAATTAATAAATACTTACATACTTATAACCAATGACATTATTATAGAATGATTATTATTATTATTAAATTTATATTCATTTGTATTCTAAAACTTTATTAATGTTATCTCAAATTGAACGTTTAAACACAAAATCTTGTTTGCAAACCTGACCAGCAAGGTAATTCAATATTAGTCAGTTTTGTTAATTATTTGTTGGTGATAGTTTGTGTTAATTGTTGGCCAAGTGACGGACAAAAGCCAACTCATAGGCATCGACTTTTGATACCTAATTCCATCCCTAAACCTACCCTTACCCCTACCCTTACCCCACCTTACCCTACCCTTGCATCTACCCTTACCCTACCTCATGACCTTGGAATTCTCTGCAGAACTGACAAGCATACTGAATATTACAAAAAGGTAACAACATACAAATTGCAAATCCAAAGTTCAACTTAATGTTGTGCAACTTATGTAATTTATTTATTTATTAAATTTGTTTCTCAACAATCCATGCTGGGTTAAATTTGATCCTCATCAACAAAAATGACATTTGCTCCGTATAACTCAGATTTACATATTTTTAATTTAAACCTATTTGTAGTCGATGTTGACAGCTTTGTTTTAAAAGGTTATTGATAAAATTTTATTCTAATAAATAATTACAAATGATCATCATCATCATCGTCGTCGTCGTTCATTTACTTCGCCAGGATTTAATATGTGCAAATAACACTTCATTCTAAGATCAAACCATTAAACAAATAAACAGGAATGCAATATTTCAGTGAATTTTTATTGAACAGTAATGATAGCACTTGATAATTCTGCAATTTTAGAAGATCATTTCATTCCTTCATTGCCATCGGCTCAGACGATCTTTTTACAGTTTCTCCGTTTGAACGGACAGAAGAAACTGCTCCCTCAGTCTCAGGTTTAAATACCCTTGCCCAAATGTAACTGTTCACTTCCACTGAGCAGAAGAGAATCAACAAAAATAGGACCAGAGTTTTCATGTTTCGGCTTCAAGTGAGGAAGCAGAGATTGAAATGAGATGAAACTAAAAAAAAAATTGTATTCGTAATATTCGTACAACGAGAATTTAGTGCAATAATACCAATAATACAAACAGATACCAGAAACGGAGTATTTAATAAACCTTCAGGGGTGATTGACGCCAAGCAAGTACAAGAATATTACATAAAATGATGCTTTGAGCCTTTTTGTTTATATAAGCAGTTAATTTCTATTCGTGTAAATAGACTCGATCCATCAACGTCCGTACAGACTAAACATTTTAAGCACTTGAGAAATTAGGGTACTTGCAATTTAGATTACGTTAGAAAAAATATTATAATAGGTGAACATTGTTAACATATGACAAGCAGGAGATTCACAATTTGGTCAAAATTCGCATAGATGTTCCTTTAATTGATATTTATAACAAACTGATTGCATTGAGGAAAATATGCTTTGAAAAAATACTTTTGGAATAATTTGTTTCTGCGATCGAATTAATGTCAGTTTCGACATAAATTGCCATTAAAATGTAATTTATCTTGTCGTCAAACGTATTGTTGCAACCCTGGATATAATGTATTGCTTTCAATATTTATGACCATGTTAGGACCATTCAGTATTTTAAAGCAACGAAGAGTAGCAGTGGTCAACCCAGAAGTCCAAAGATTCAAGGCAGTGTTCAGCAAATCAGATTCATAAATACTTGGCTAGGATATTCAGTTCAGTTCACTGATTAATTGCTCAATAAAGATACTAATAAACATTAGACTATCGTATTATTTCAACATGTTTGTTATTTCATTTGGTACATTTCAAGTTCAAGTCAATTAATAAATACATCAGTTTATTGAACTCATTCACCTCGTGTCCTAGAAATTATTATCGCCACCAACAATGTCATTTTTATTCCAACAAGCCGATGAAAATATGGAAAACTTTTGTAAGTGGCTTTCAAAGTTGATTCCTTTAAATGTCGGATAAGAAGGATGGAAGATTTGTTGAGGGCATCTTCTTTCTTTTGGATTGAATTGGAAATCATTAAAATCGAGTTGGAATTTACTGTTACAAATTTATAAATTATACAGTGCACCATTGTTCTTGCACTACAAACATATATGAAACGTTCAATGTAATACCTGTGTTCTATCTTAAAGGACAGGTTCATGCTGGGCCAATTTTGTTCTTCCTTTACAACAATGACTTTTGTTCTGTTATGCAGTCTTTATACGGTTTTTTTGGTGTGTGTGTAAATTTAAGCATATCTGCCAATGAGGCTGATCATTTTTGTTCCAGAAATAATTTCGTTGAAATTTTACAATAATAAATTATTACCAAAATTCGGTTCAACCTGAACATTTAATGAATACAAGAAGTTAAGATAAGAAGCCATGATTTAGATTGTATTAGAAGACAAAATATATATAAATATTAGACAAAATATTTGAGCAGTCTATGTTTCTTAAGGCATGATGGCAAAGGTTAACAAAATATATTTACAAATAATATGATTAATATTACAAATACATGGTAGTTATCTCGTCAGGTGCATTTCAAGTTCATTTCAATTAATAATTAATTTCAAATATCAGTTTGCTGAATTCCTTCACCTCATGTCAAGCAAATTAACAATCATCATCATCATCATCATTATCATCATCAACATCGTCGTCATTTCCATTCCCGTGGAAACATGGAAGACATTTTATGTGGCTTCGAACATTTCGAAGGCTTCAAATCAAATTCCAGCCATTCCACATCTCAACTAAAACATAAAGCTGATTTTCTTAAGTTTTGGTTTAAGGAGGAAAGTGTTGTGGGGATTCATCTTCTTTCTTTTGGTCTGCCGATGATTTGTAAATGCACATTGGCGAGGAATTTTAATGAATTAAAAAGTATTAAACTCTAAAAGAATTTGCTATTTAATGGAGAAGTTAATGGTTGACCATCACTATCATAGAAGGTGTTAAAATATTCCATTTTTATTCTTGGATGATGCAAATATGTTTCTTTCCGGCGATAATTTCGTTAAAATATTTCAATGATAAATAATTTCCAAAGCCATACTCTTATGTAAATATCATCACTTTCGTCAACCTAAAAATATTAAACAAATGCACAGGAATGCAATGTGTCAGTGGATTTTTATTCAACGGTGGTTGAATTCATCCTGCAATTGTTGAAGAACGTTTCACCCTCCTATTGTTAACTTTGTCCAGTTTTACAAATTTTTCAACTTTTTCAACTTTTCAACTTTTCATTTTGGTAGGCCGCACGACCTCGACGTGTTGGACGGTATGCACTTCTTAGAATCTCCACTCCAGATTCATCACTTGCCCACGTAAAACTGCTTATTTGCAGAAGAGAATCAAGAAGATTAGGACCAGAGATTTCATCTTCCTGCTCCTGAAAATCAAAGATCAGGTGAAATAAAAAAACACGGAGAGCAATAAATCCGATAAAAGTGATGCTTTCATGGTTGGCTATAAATTAGTATATTAACAATATGAAACACATACAGCAGAAATAATGAAAATAAAAGTTATTATAACATGGTAATAAATTATTAAGGTCTTTTTTAATCAAACAGATTGTATGAAGAATATTCGCCAAAAATATTTAATGATAATACTAAAGGCCGTTTATGTGAATGAAAATAACGTGCTGTTGCATGTTAAGAAGTATGATTTATCCTTTGTCTCTGCAAACAAAATATTTTTAATGTACGCAGAATATCAAGCTAATGTATGATTTTCTGCACGAATAATTTTTTTTTGAATGAATGAAGAATGTATTTGCAGATGAATGCTTTTGAGATAATAATAATAATAATAATAATATTAATAATAATTATAATAATGAAAATGAAAATGAAAAAATGTCAAAGATAGCAACCAAGCCACTCCATGTAAAGTTTTTCAAACATTTAGAGGGAGCTCACATGAACAAAGAATTAAGTATGAAGTGGCTCACTAATGGAAGATTAAAAGGAGAGACAGAGAGTTTATTGGTTGCAGCACAAGATCAGGCACTCAACACCAGATACCATCAAAGATCATATCCTTGGCCAGTCAGTTAAGAGTGTCTGCCGATTGTGTTTAAAAGCCGAGGAGCACATCAGTCACATAGTTGCTGGATGTGAAGTCCTTGCACCAGTGGAGTACCTGCAGAGGCACAACAAGG
>MPNW01000923.1:70016-88350 GCA_011800805.1 Hirudo medicinalis
GATCTGCAGATAGAAATTTCTAGAATGTGGAATGTCAAGACAAAAGTGATAGCAGTTGTAGTTGGAGCCTTAGGAACTATGAGTGACAATTTTAATAAAGAAATTGAGTTGATACCCGGAAAGCCGAGTGCTGAAGATTTTCAAAACATTGCATTGAATGGACTGCACATATTCTAAGGAAAGTACTTGGTTGATTGATTGAAGAACTGACATCGAAAGGACAAACGTTTTTGTTTGTGTATATTCGATTTAAGTTTTGACTCGGTTCGTAATTAAGACAATTCATTCGTGTACATTTATTGTTGTTTTATTTTTGCTTTTTGTCTCATGTTTTTTTCTTGTATTGTCTGAGGTCTCTGGATGGGACTTGGCAATCATTTTATCCGGCTGCAATACAGCCGAGTTTGACTTTGAATAAAAATAATAATAATAATAATAATAATAGTAGTAGTAATAATAATAACAATAATAATAATTTATAATAATAAAAATATTACTGCGCAAGCCTGGTATTAGGACGTAGTAAAGCCAACTCGTGAAGTGGACAATTGCTGAACTTAATATTTTGGTAGACTCGCATCATTAATAAGCGCCATTTTAAAAAAAATATTAATTGATAATAATAAATAATGATAATAGAAGAATATTAATGATAATAATGATAGTATTACGCAAGCGCCAAGAAGTGCCACTATTTTTACCCTTGCACACTTAATCATTTAAGCATAGAAGCAGTTAAAGCTGATTTGTTGTTTAGGTTGTACCAGATAAGAGCGCTCACATTTTGAAATGGTTAATATTTTTTGCTTACTAACGCTGATAAATTGGAAATCTCTTTCTTCTCAATTAATAACATTCTTCATTATTAACATATTCATTGATATCAATTATACCGTTTCGATAATAATGAATGAATTTAATATATCGTTGCTCAAATTTATTTTATTATTAATTCTGAAAACTAAATTTTAAAACTAACACAGCAAAATCCAAAACAATCTTTATTAACTTGGAAAACATAACAAAAGCATTTCCCGGGAACGAATTGTTCGTCTGCCTTCAATCACCGCCGAAACCTCATTTTTCACGAACAAATCCCCAAAGAACTCCCAAAAGACTGCAGATTGTTTCCTTCAAGANTGGTATTAGGACGTAGTAAAGCCAACTCGTGAAGTGGACAATTGCTGAACTTAATATTTTGGTAGACTCGCATCATTAATAAGCGCCATTTTTTAAAAATATTAATTGATAATAATAAATAATGATAATAGAAGAATATTAATGATAATAATGATAGCATTACGCAAGCGCCAAGAAGTGCATCTATTTTTACCCTTGCATATGTAATCATTTATGCATTAGAGGCAGTTAAAGCTGATTTGTTGTTTAGGTTGTACCAGATAGGAGCGCTCACATTTTGAAATGGTTAATATTTTTTGCTTACTAAAGCTGATAAATTGGAAATCTCTTTCTTCTCAATTAATAACATTCTTCATTGTTAACATATTCATTGATATCAATTATACCGTTTCGATAATAATGAATGGATTTAATATATCGTTGCACAAATTTATTTTATTATTAATTCTGAAAACTAAATTTTAAAACTAACACAGTAAAATCCAAAACAATCTTTATTAACTTGGAAAACATAACAAAACATTTCCCGGGAACGAATTGTTCGTCTGCCTTCAATCACCGCCGAAACCTCATTTTTCACGAACAAATCCCCAAAGAACTCCCAAAAGACTGCAGATTGTTTCCTTCAAGAATTCAATCTTCAACGTCTCCAATATTTCAATACTTGAATATTTCCATTATTACGTCGTAAAAAAAACAAAAGGTTTTTTTTTTCTTGATCACTGCACGGCTTAAATCCTGCTTGGGAATCATTTGGCAGGACGACGATTAAAGAGCATCCGAAGGCCGTAGTTTCAATTTGAATGGTAATTCGTCTTCTCGTCCATCCACCCGTCCATCCGTCCATCCGTCCATCCATCCATCCACCCATCCATTCATCCATCCATCCACTTAACCAACCATTCCTCCCTCTCCACTAAATCCAACCATCCTGTGGTCTTGTTACCTTTTAAATATTGGATTGAAATCATTCACGACAAGGCACATACTGCGTTGAGTGGTGCAGGTCTGAGCGGCTGAAGTAAGACGGTTTGAACCCTCAATGGAAATGCTAATCCCCGGTCCTCAACGCATGGCCAGTGGAGCGGTGGAGCATGGAGGTGTCGTGTAGTCCTGTTCCATTCTTGGCCGTTTGTCATATTGTTCGTTAGACTTTTTTTTTCAGTCCTTTTTGTGCAAGCCTTCTTTCTCTCAAACCCCTTATGCCTTACGTCTGCCTAGGATTTCAGAGTTTGATTTGTAAGTGATAATAATTTTAGCGTTAAAAGATCTGCTAAATGCAAATTTAATAAATATCAAAATTGATTTAGATGTTATGTTACAAGGCAAGTTATAATTATGAATAACTTTAAACAATTGAAAAGATATTTAAATAAAATCCCAATTAATTCCTATTGACTGAATTCTTGTATCGAAGAGTAACACATCCAACTACCATCCGTTTCAATTCACTTATCCATCCATTCATCTATCCATCCATCCATTATCCATCCATTCATCTATCCATCCATCCATTCATCCATCCATTCATTCGTGCATCCTCCATTCAAGAATTATCGGCAGACGATGGGCATAAAATTTCATTGTCGAACCAAATTTCATCCTGATATGCGAATGAAGGTACGATTTGAAACTTTAAAACCGAGCTGAAGAAACTTTTCTAATAATAATAACAATAATAATATTAATAATAATAATAATAATAATAGTAATAATAATAATAATAGTAATAATAATAATAATAATAATAACAATAATAATAATAATAATAACTTAACAACATCCATCACCACTCGAGAAAGATCTAATGCCACTAATTTTATTGAACAACAATTTGCAATCAGCTTTTTAAGAATAATGACTTTGACAATTATCTTGAAATCATATCCAACCTTAACCCTAACCCCTACCTACTGACCCCTAACCTTTTTAATGTTATTAATTAATAATTAGTCATAATTAAAATAATTTTCTATATAACGATTATGATATTGTCAGTATTTATGTTATTTATCTAGAAACAATACTTACATTTAGAAAAAAAAATATTAATTTTTTTGTTACCACATGTTATTATTGTTATTATTATTATTATTATATTATAAATCAATTTTTTCACATAAAACAAGATGCTATTTTCTTCATCGCAGGATTTCTAAGGCTTAGGATCTCGTGGCAGTTCTTTTGAACCTCACATCCTCTAAATCACACGTGCAGATAACACACGCACGTCCGTCCATTCCTCGTCGGTCCGCTCTTAAAATGAAATCTTTAAGAGACTTTGATTTTATCGATAACTCTGAGTATCGGTTTGTTGATGCAGCTCTTGTTAATATGAGTATCTTGTTTATTATTAATAATAATACTAATTACAAAATTATTTAGCCCTGAAATATTTTATTATTAATAATTTATATTTATATTTAAAAATAATTTTATTGGTAAAGGAGTCCTTGAAAAATTGTTATTATTTCATTAGCACCTCCATGACATCAACGTTCAGTTCACTAAATGAAGACTTTCAATTTGTAATTTCCTTCCTTTATTTCAAATCATTTACATTTTGTAATCAAATTAAATCTTATAAAATATAACGTATGAGAGGTTCTTAAATAAAATGTGTTTTTGGTCACAAAAAATATTATACCTCAAATAAAATATTATGTACCAATAATAATAATATTGGAAATTATTAAATCATATTAACATATAGTCACTAAATAACTACAATTACTTAAAAAAAAATAGAATAGTAAAGATTTACGAATGTTAAAATAAAATATTCTCAACGGATTGCAGGAATTAATGGTTGGACCTGGTCATTTGAGAATATCGCTTTGAAGTTGTTTGGATAGCATAAGGATTATTGAGGTCCGGCTATGGCAAATCATAAGAATGAACGCCAGGAGACCGTAAGAATGTTTATTTAAGTTTGACGTATTTTAAGTCGAATTAAATAAAAATATGAAAAATAGTTGATAAATATAATATAATCTTCCACTTGGTTTTCGTTATTTCATGATTTCTAAAATCAACTGATTATCTACGCACGGAATGGATGGATGGGGTTGAATGGATGAGAACATGAATGGATGAATGGATAGGAACTTAAATAAAAAATACAAGTATAAATATTATATTATATAAGTTGAAAAGAACTTAAAATGAACCTGACAAGATACGATTTTTTAGATAAGATAATTTGTGATTGATTATGAAAAAAAGTCTAGCTGAAAAATTGGCACAAAATTAATTGCATGTTAATCATCCTATTAGGAAATTTACTGATACAGAGTAAAAAATTTATTTTTCCAAATAAAAAATTATCACAAATTTTAGACTTAGCACAACAATTCTCAATCGAAATTTCCATGTGTTCATTGTTTCATGTTTAATTTCTCAAGTGTTTTTCAGGAGAATAAAGACGAAAATTCTGGTCTATCTAGCATATTATTATTATTATTNATTATTATTATTGTTTATTATTATTATTATTGTTTATTATTATTATTATTATTATTCTTTTCTCTATTCTTTACTGTACTTTTGGACCTAATCGGGTTTACAAAAAGGTCAAAAAAAATCACAAATCAATTTCCATTCTTTCCCAAGAATTCCACAAATGATAGTGAATTAAAATACCCTATTAAAAAAAATTATGTATTAAAACCTTCTTTCGTGTCTAGGCGTAATTCTGCTAATTTTAATTTCGTAAATGCTATCGTCAATAGTTATATTGTACGTAGGAGTTATATTGTACATAGGAGTTATATTGTACATAGGAGTTATATTGTACATAGGAGTTATATTGTACATAGGAGTTATATTGTACATAGGAGTTATATTGTACATAGGAGTTATATTGTACATTAGAGTTATATTGTACATAAGAGTTATATTGTTATATTGTTTATTGGAGGAGACGCAGGGATTTTGAGTAATAGAAAAGGAATTATGGATTCCCTGATGACATTGCTCTTGGTTCGATTCAGTGGGCTGGAATTAAATAATATTTAATCGTTAAGCATTGATTTCTATATATTTCAATCAAATACCTAATATCTAAATTTCCGTGTTTGCAATAACACAACTCAATTCACAAAATATCTAATAATATAAATGTCCAAAGTTAGAATTTTTAATCTTTCAACTAATATACTGTCTAAGTTGCAAGAGTAAGCCTTGACGACGTGGCGTTTAAAACACTAATATAATGAATTTAACTAATATAAAACTATTAATCAATACGATATCTTCATTAAATGTTTGGTTTGCAATTAAATTGAGTAATGAGATTTCTTCAATGAGTGATAGCACTAGTCTACATAGTCTCAGGATTTCTGGTTGCCAGATTTTCAAAATTGGTATATTGTAATATTAATGGTACTTTTATTATTATTTCTGTTGCAATTGAATTAATTGGTGTTGATCTCGTCAATTCCAAACTCAAATTTCAATGTTTACTTTTTTTTTTTAACAATATTTAAATTCCTCAGAATCTGAAAGATGAAACATCGTTCTCATTTCTTTTGGTTCTCTTTTGCGCTTTGGAACTAATTCATTTTGCCTGGTCAGACCAATCTCCTCAGATTGATTCGGCCTCAGTTACAATAAGTGCAGGGAAGCCTATCGGAATATCGGATATATCGGAAAGACGTAAAAGAGATTATTTTTTGTAAACTAACGATTTTTAAAGTCAAATTATGTGCATTTAGATTTAAGATTTATAAAAATTGTTAGGATTGGGTAGAATTATTCTGTTTTTAGTCTTCTGGCTAAATTTAATTGGATAAACAAAGCTAATTAAGTAACAAATAAAGAACGAACATAATAATATAATAAAAACCTGCAGCTAATGAAAAGGATCGACCTCGTTTTGAACACATGTTATTCAGAATGCCTAAGCCAAGAAAAGGTTGTAATTTGTAAAATATCGATTTGTAGTGTCTGATTATATCCATTTAGATTTAGAAATATTGTAAGAATTGGAAGAATTATCAATGTTTTCTGGCTAAATTTAATTTTGTAAACAAAGCCATTCAAGTAACAATTAAAGAATGAACATATTATTCTTAATCGAAGTTAATTACATTCCACATTTATTAAAGCAAGTGCAGGATCTTTGTATAATGGGAAGGGAAATATGGAATCCTTGATCTTATTTCTTTTGGTTCTATTCTGCGGATTGGAACTAAGCGGTTTGCGATGGACAATATAATCAGCATCTCAGGATGGGTGCTCAAGTCACTTTCAAGAGACTTTCTGTTCTTGAGGAAGCGATTTTGTTTGAGGAATAAATTGTGAACTGATCTTATGATCAACTAAGTTTGGAAAAATATTGTTGAGAGAGTTTCATTTGTGCTACGCATAACTAAATAACTAAATTTTATTCAAAAGTCAGTAGAGCAAGCAAAAACTAATGTGCGACTATTTGAAACGAAATGAAGTTATATAGTTATATAGCGATTACCCGTTGGCAAGTGGTTCCATGGGTAATGCTGAGAGTTGTTATCCTCCAAGTGGATATTGGGAGAAGGAATGGAGGCTCATGCTGGCATGATTACGTAGGAATAGAGGTAAAGGCAGCTTTTGGTTTGTGTTTTAAAATTATCACCAGATTAATGTTGTCGATAAATTAAGGAAAAGCCGAATTGAATATTGAAATAAACCGATGGACAGCAAACGAGTAAGTTTATTGAGCAATTATTCAGTGAATAGAACTGAATTATTCAGTGAATAGAACTGAATAATCTAGCCGAGTTTTTGTAGATCGGTTTTTGAATTTCTGTGGATCTGGTGTGGAATGCTAAAACCTTATTTTATTATAAATTAGTCTCGTGGTAAACGTGTTTCAACAAATATTATTTGACATTTCAAACATTAACATAATGAATTTGTCTAACATAACACACAAAGCTCTGAAATACTCTAACCTATCGAGAGATCTGGAATATAGCGTATTTCGGATAAAGTTAATACCTGTTGAAAATGGGGCGAGGGGTTTGGATGGGAAGTAAGAATCCTTAAGGTTCCTCATTCAAATTGGTTTATCGAGTCGGGACAGAACTAAGATACAAAAGTCGGAGGCGCTCTTCTGATGACTCCATGTCGGTGCGCTCCGTTGTAAGAGTTTCTTAGTACTCATGAACAAAAGTCCAATATTAGAATTTTTATCCTTTCGACTAACACACAATGTATGTATTTCAAGAGTATGTAAGCCTCGATGACGTGGCGTTTAAAACACTAATATAATGAATTTAACTAATATAAAACTATAAATCAGCACGGTATCTTCATTAAAAGTTAAGCCGAATTGAATATTGAAATAAATCAGTGGACCGCAAACGAGTAAGTTTATTGAGCAATTATTCAGTGAATAGAACTGAATAATCGAGCCGAGTATTCCTGTCGATCTGTAGGATTTGTTGGATCTGGTGTAAGATTTTTGGCTCTGGCATGGAATTTCATAACCTTAATTTTCTGCTTTAGAGCTGTCTTACAAAGATTCTAAATATAACAATATAAACATAATCAATATAAACCTATTTACAAAATTAATTTAATTTTATTGTTGCAACAATATGTTGAAATTTAACAGGTAAACGAATCTAATTCATAAAATATTTTAACAAAATAAACAAATTTATTTGGTCGAAAATCATTATTTATTTATTTATCAAAGTAGGTGCGGGGACCATTTATGTTCGAAAGAGAAATATGGAATCTCTGGTCTATTTCTCCTGAATCTGCTCTGCGGACTGGAATTGAGAGGTTTTCGCTGGATCTCTTAATCAGCATCTTGAAATGAGAGTTTATTCCAAGAAAATTAGAGACTTTCAGAACGTAAAGAATGATTTTTGTTTGCATGGAAGAATAATTTATAAATTAATCATCTGACAAATGTGTTTCAATAAATATTATGTGGCATTTAAAACACTAATATAATGAATTTATCTAACATAAAGCTATAAATCAATACGATATCTTCATTAAATGTTTGGTTTGCAATTAAATTGAGTAATGAGATTTCTTCAATGAGTGATAGCACTAGTCTATATAGTCTCAAGATTTCTGGTCGCCTGCCTTTAAACAGTTTGTTTAATTGCATATTATTATTAATATTAATATAATAGTGCATATTATTAATCAAACTTTTTGTTAGTTATATTAATGTTTTGTCGCGATTAAATTAATTAGTGTAGATCTCGTCAATTCCTAACTGAAATTTCAATATTTTATTTTTTAAAAATAATATTTAAATTCCTCAGAATCTGAAAGATGAAAACATCTTTCTTCTTTCTTTTGGTTCTCTTCTGTTTTTTGGAACTAATTGATTTTGCCTGGACAGACGATCTTAATCAGCAATCTGTAGTGGTTCCCAAAGTTTCGAAATCAACAAATGAAGTTGGACATCACGCACCCTTAATAATGTATAGGCGAAGAGGTTGTAATTTGTAAACTATCGATTTGTAGCGTCGAATTATATCCATTAAGATTTACAAATATTTTAAGAATTGGAAGAATTAAGACTGACTTATGGCCAAATTTAATTGCATAAACATAACCAATCAAGTAACGATTATTGAACGAAGATATTACACTTAATCGAAATTAATTATATTCCATTAATTACATTTATTAAAGGAGGTGCAGGATCTTTATATAATGGGAAAGGAAATATGGAATCCTTGATCTTATTTCTCTTGGTTCTATTCTGCGGATTGGAACTAAGCGGTTTTCGCTGGACAATATAATCAGCATCTCAGGATGGGTGCTCAAGTCACGAAGACTTTTTATGTTTGATGAAGCAGTTTTGTTTGACATGGAGGAATAAATTATGAACTGATCTTACGTTCAACTAAGTTTTAATAAATATTATTGAGAGAGTTTAATTTGTGTCACGTATAATTAAATAACTAAATGTTATTCAAAAGTCATTAGAGCAAGCAAAAACTAATGTGCGACTATTTAAAACGAAATGAAAAAATGTGAATCTAAGTTCTAAGTTTGGTGCGAAATTAATTTTCTGAACCACAAAATGATCATTGCATATTTTCTTCCATTATCTGATTACTCAAACCTGTTTGACAGATATGAACGAATGTTCTACATCAAGCATTAATAATTTCACTGTTTTATCTGACAACTTTAACAGGCTTGCATCAATTTGAAGTACCGATTGTCTGAGCTATTTAACGACAGTTCAGATACAAACATTTCTTTATTAATGATAGCAATAGCAAACCCAAACAATCTCATTGTGTTAATCTACCTAGTGGTCAGTTGCATGTCACAAAAGGTTGGTTTATTTAATTATAGTTTTATTTTTGTTTTTGATTTGTTTTTTTTTGTTTTTTTGTTATCTCATTTTTAATGAAATAATTTTGGTCCAGCAAACAAAAGTATGAAGGCTGTGATCCTACTTCTCTTGATTAAGTGGCCCTTATGTGTGGGGCAATACGATTACCCATTGTCAAGGGATTACGTGGACAATGTTGAGAGCTCTTATCCTCCAAGTGGATATTGGGAAGAAGCATTGGAGACTCATGCTGCCATGATACTTAGGGATAGAGGCAAGGGCAGCATAGGTTTGTGTTTTAAAATGACGACCATATTAATGTTGTCGATAATGTTAGCAAAAGCCGATTTGAATATGTTAAACGAATCTAGTTGACAAAATAAATTAACAAAATTAACAAATTTATTTGGTCGAAAATCATTATTTATTTATTTCTAAAAGGAGGCGCAGGGACCTTTCATATTCAAAAACAAAATGTAGAATCTCTGGTTCTATTTCTCTTGAATCTGCTTTGCGGATTGGAACTAAGCGGTTTTCGCTGGATCAGATGATCAACCATCTTACAGTGGGAGTTTATTGAAAGAAAATTCGAGACTTATTCGAACTTAAAGAATGACTTTTGCCTTCATGGAAGAGTAAATTTTAAACTAGTCATGTGAAAAACGTGTTTCAATTAATGTTACATTTCTAATGATTAAAAATAACAATATGAGATTTAATTGCAAATAAAAGATGATTTTATGGCACAAATGTTAATGTTTGCTAATATTTAGCTATGTAATTTGTCGGTAATGTTCATTTTAAAATTTTTTTAATGAAAAGGTTCAGTAGATTTAACTTTTCATTAAAATCATTTATAAGTTATCGAAGTTGACTCAGGATCTGGGTATCCCTTGATACGTCTTTTAGTCTGCTTGTCCTTGCAATTACATAACAAAAGCATTTCCACTTAGATTTCAACACAGTTCATCGATATATTGCATTCATAAATGTAGGTCTGCACTAACTAAAACATAAATATTTTAAAAGATAATTAACTAATAATTAGTAAAAATTGTATTGTTTATAATTGTTCACCTGAGAACTCACAACATGAAATCGGTTTCACACAACAATGCTGATGTCCATTGATGATGCTGCGGCTAATAAAATATGATCGATGATCGCTAGTAATAACACATTTTACAAATCGGCCAATGCATTTAAAAAAAAATTCATGCATTCCTGACACTTCTGAAAACCTGCTGAGGAAACAAAACCTTTCCAAAATAGTCTTTCTGGACCTGACAAAATTCTCTTCGTGACGCTCAAGATCAATTATTTCTGATATATTCATTACAATTAGATCTAATTGCAAAGCGTTCAGCTATTAAGTAAATGATTTGTATTTTGCCGATTTTTTTGGGAGCCTTATGTATCAGAACAGGATGGGAAGGCAATTTTTAATCACTCAGCCACTTATATAGCGCTCCTACCCGAGGGCGATCTCTGGTGGTGCAGGCTGGGTTGCGAACACGACACATAACGACTGCTGCCATTACGGCCGCATGCAGGAACATTTTTCGAATATTTGCATTATGTTACATTGGACCTCTACTATTTATTCAAAACATCATTATCACATTGCATTCAACAGAAATGCAATAGTTTGAAATATTGTAATTTCCGATGAAATTTATCAGGAAGCAGTTTATCCAATGTGTATGCGTATTTTGCGCTTTCCAGCGTTTATTCATATATAAAAATGGTGCAAGCGCCCATGATGCTTGCGTTCGTTGTCCTATTCATCAAGTTACGCTGAGGTCATTAATAAAATACTGTTACTATCTGAGTTTTGCGCTTACAAATTCACTTATTATTATTGTTTCAAAGAACCCAAATTAACTCAAAAAATGAATACCGTTGACCAATTTTGAGGTCCTGAAATAGGCCTGGGTGAACCATTACCTCTATGAAGAACAATAATTTGAAGTTATGTACTAGTACAAGTTCGCATATGTTCCCTTATTTCACTTGGGTATTTCCCTACACTCTGCTTTCCAGGAGTTGCTCCCAAAGAAGTTTCAGATTCTCTTCTTCTCCAGAATTGTTCTTATGAAAGCTCATATCAGAAAAAGTTTTGAAAGTTCACTCTTTTTCGTTGAGTCCCCATGTGGATGGATTAACTCTCCAGTTGAATAATGAAAGCCTATACGTATCTATGTTAATAATAATTTGACACATTTTGACAAATATGTTTACTAATATTTTGAGTCGGCTTCAGATTTGCCCAGAATCTCTTGCTACTGAAGAAATCCTCTAGTTCTCCAGCAATGACATTGTAGACATTTTTTAAGGGTTCCGCCCGTGTTTTTAAGTATTAAACTATGTGATTCATGTCCTATTTCCTTTCCTTTATTTTGCATTTTGCATTTTTCCATTACCAAATTGACATAAGTGGACGTTCTGCCTAGGGGCCCGAAATTTCTGTCGGTGGTCCTAGGTAATGTATTCCCATTAATAGATGACCATACAAAAACAAATTATTAACTAAGGGTTCGTGTTAAAAACAAAGTTCATGAATACTAATAGTAATAAGTCACATCAAAACATCATTGCAAAGGCATCGTCTGAACAAATGGGTCAAAATAAATCAAACTTACCAATTAAATATATAATATTTGTGAACGAATAAAGATTTTCGACTCTCTTATTTAATGTAACCTAAATTTGGTTTAAAATGGCAAACATGCATTGCTTTGATTACTTTATTTTAACGTAAAATTCTGGTCAAAATGTAGAGTCAAAGAAATGGTACTTTACAATTCATTAACATCTTTATTGAACAATTATATATTTTAGATTTTTTATTTCATCTCGCTTGCCATCTTTAATGACCTGTGTGATTTCACTTTCTCCGGAATTCAACTTACTTGGCCCAAGATAAAATGATTAGTTCCACTGCACAGAGGAGAATCAAGAAAAATAGTGGCAGTATTTCATCATTTAGATTGTGTTTCAGAATTATTAACAGATTAATTAACAAGTTAATTATTGGGTTACAAATATTTAATTAAAATTTCGAATTTAATATTATGAAATGAAACTAATAATACTAACAAATGAACAACCTTTCAAGCCGATATCTGCTAAACGAAATTAAAGTCTAATAATAGGTTGAGCTGACCATTTTATGCTGTTTTGAAAGTAAAATAATGTAATTTATCATTGCATTTTTATAAAGATATTATTGTAATTATTCTCTTCGAGGTGGCCAAAATTTATTATTTTTCTTATTCCTTACAATTAGATTTATTTGCAAAGAGTTCTGTCTGGAATTTAATAATTGATTTCCGATCACATTTTTGAAAATTTACGAAAACATAATTTTACATTATGTTCCATTGGGCCTTTATTATTTTTCGAAACATCATTATCACATTGCATTCATCACAAATGCAATTGTTTGAAATATTGTGGCATCCGTTGAAATTGATTTGGGCAAAGCAACACTTTATCCAATGTATATGGGTCCTCTGAGCATTTCGGCATATTCTCCTTCTAGCTGACCTTCTTTGGCTTTAGGCTTGGTTCCATGAAGACGCGTTGCAAATTGGCGAGCACAAGTAAAATTACTTAGCTCCATTGCACAGAAGAAAATCACACAAATCAAGATAAGAATTTTCATCTTTAGGCTTCGAGAGAACGAACAGAATCATGAGAAATGGAAACAAGTAAAGTTATAAATTATTAAACATAACTTCTATTAGATGAAAAGATTTAGATCACCTTTTAAAGTATCTTTCAGCAGCTAGAAAAAATTCAAAGTGCATTAGAAATACCTCGCCCAGTTTGGTTATATAGAGTCTGGGTGTTGCGTGATATTGTATCATTTTTTTCAAGTCATTTATCTGACATGCCATTACAAAAACTCACCACTAAATCAATGTGATGCATAGTAAGGTTAATAATAATAATAAATAAAATTACTTAATTTGTAAGGCGCCATGTGCATAGCGTCAGAGGCACCTTCTGTTTTCGATGTTCTGGCTTTAAGTTGGCGTCCTGAAGAGATGAGTCTTTAGGTGAAGTTTGAAGATTTCCAGAGATGGTTGAGCTCTGACGAGAAAAGGTAGTGCGTGCCAAACAGCAGGGGAGGCACATGAGAAGCTTCCATTGACGAGGGATAACTTGTTGGCCTGGTGCTTGGCGGCGAAGAATATGAGGTATATGAATATAAAATGAGGTGATGGAGATAGCGTGGATTGGATGTCTTGAGAGTTCGATATGTCATGAGCGCGATTTTGAAGATGATGTGATTATGGATCGGCTAACAGTGCAATTGCTTCAGGAAGTCAGTGCTATTAAGGGTGGGGATAAGTAGTACAAGATTAGCTGGCTGATTTTCTAAGCATTGTAAGGAATGAATCAAAGAGGCAGACGTACCATAGAGAAAGGAATTGCAGTAGATGAGATACTCTCAGGCGAGACAGAACAAGACCACAAGCTTGGGCAGAAATTGTCTCTATGGAGAGGAGTGGACTGATATACCGAATTGCCCAGATGAGGTGATTACAGTATTTGACAATGGAGGCGGAATGTTCTTTAAAGCTCAGATGAGAATCATAAGTAACTCCGACATTAAGAGTAGGAGAGGAAGGGAGGAAGATGTCAGCGATATTTATGGAGGAGATAAAATTTTGAGACGGGCATGTGTACCTATGAACCTATGAACACGATTTCGGATTTCTGCGGATTCAGTTGAAGAGAGTTAAAGAGATTCCAATCATTGATGCAATTAAGGGTGGTCGATCCATCTATTTCAACCAGACATTAATAGATAATTGATGCTCCTGATCTACTGATCAATAAAATATATTACTTTCATATTTTATTTCATGTGTAGGGGCGCAACTTTGAAAACCGAAGTTGTTACATGCCGTATTTCCGCAAGTATAAGACTTTTGAAAGTTTAATATTTTTTTGTCGAGTCCCCAAATAGATCGAACATCTTCACTTAAATAATGAAGATATCGATAACCCACTTCATTCGATGGATATTCGATGCACTGATTTCAAATGTTACATCTGTACAGCTTTGACTTAAAAACGCAGCTACGAAATTCTATGATAGCCAGATCCTACAGTGGAAGTTACTGGTTTAAAATTAACATTTTGACAAAGATCTTTACTAATATTTTGAGTTTGCCGAGGTGCAGTAGAAACTCTGGTAAAGATCCATAATTAAGAAATGACTGATTAATAATTACAAATTATTTATTTATCAATGACAAGAAATATTTTTATTGGATATAAATGTCATAAAAAAATCAAAATTCGGAGCATCCGAGGGATACAATCCTTCTAATTGATGACCTGTAAACAATTTATTGGCTAACTTTTAAACGATGTTCTTGAACTTACTTTATATCGCTTTGATTTTGCCTTATTTTGGTTGACATTAATTAAGTTTGAGAAATCAGTAAATACATAAATTTAGTGCAACGAATTTTTATTTAGCCTTGCTAAATTTTATTCATTATAAAATTCCGATCATATTTTTGAAATAAATAAAGGGGATTCTTTAAATCTTTATTCTTGACGGCCCTTTTATGAATTTCTTTGGGGTTGTCCTCTTTAGCGAACAGTTTACCTTCACTTTCGCTGGAAAATTCGACTTCTTCGGCCCAAGCAAAACTGACTAGTTCCATGGCACAAATGTAAACCAAGAAAACTAAGATCAGAGTTTTCATCATTCAGATTCTGAAGAATAAATAAAGGTTTAAGCCTGAGATAAGAAAAGAAAGGAGTCACCTAAACAACCTTAAAATGCTGATGAGAAAATAAAGCAACAATTTGCTGATCTTATTCGTTTATAAAGACATTGGCGATTGCATGATGTCGAGTTTAAAAAATATGACAAATGTGTTATTTTTCGTTGCCTTTGCATCGATAAAACATTGGCAAAGAGCAACTTTATTGGTGGTGCGTGCATTTGCATGTTCAGATCGTATGCTACCATTTTGAGTGCAAATGCATTTCATAAATGTCTTTTAAACACATAAAAACCTCGACTTTGACAAAAATTTCGGTGGTAATCCATTGTAGCCCAAATCATCACAGTCACGCATCGGGCTTTCATCAATGAGACTAAAGTAGTAATATCATAATTTTCTGAGGCTTTCTGGAACTGTCTTGGACCTTCTGGAACTTCGTGGAACTTTGGAGAACTTAGTAGAACTTTCTGAAACAATTATTGGAACATGGAGTTCCAAAAAAGTCATAACCCTATTATATGTTGTAATAATATTATAAGTGCAATAGGAACATATTCGCCTAGTATTGAACAACATTCAATTTCTATAAAGCAATGTCTTGAAACCAATTAAAATTTGTTTAAAACTGGTTCTACTAAGATATCCATCGAAAACACAAGTTGTCAAAAATTTTGAGCTTCCATGGTTCAAATCTGGTTAAATTTAAATAAATATGTTTATAAATTAAATATTTTAATTAAGTATTTTAATTAGTCATCGCGATGATTTTTATAACCGTAGTTAACGCGTTTTTAATCGCTCCATCTTATTTTCCAATCAATTTCCCAATACATTTCATTTTTACATCAAAATCAATTTTATTCATTCAAGTAATTTATAAAGTCTTTTGTGGCACATAGTCCATATTCAGCCAGTTGATGAGGCAAACGAGCCTGTTTATGTTGTCTGGAGTCAGGGAAACACATTTGCTGATGGGGAAAACAGCCGTTCACAAGGTACTGTGGCTGCTGAAGTTAGGTATTTGAATGCTAGCCTAGCAACAAGGCCATGTGGTGGTGCACAGTTCCGCCATCCTTCCAATGGACAGCTAGCTTTGTAGATATGTAGTTCAGCTCTACAATGATGTTGGGAAGGCCTGCAATTGGCAGATGCCATCAATTGATCCCCAGCACTAAATGGGCATTTGCTACGCAATTGATATGTAAGAGAAAACGTACTGCTATGATATTTAAACTCGCATTTACATGTGTTGTAAACTACAACAGAGTTTGATTTGAAAATAAATTTGCCTCCCAAAATCGACCACCAGTGTTCTTGTGGCCATCTTTTTTAAGCGCAAAGCAGAAAGTCTTCGTAAACAAAAAGAAAGTCGGAAGGACACAAAACAAAGAGTTGACAAATTTTCGATGAAAATAATCACAAAATAATTTTATGAAATTACAAATGTAACGAGTTAATCGTCGCGTTAATTATTTTAACTGCACAAATTAACTCATTAATTTCCCGTTAATGCATATAAATCTGAAGACCCTATTTTTAATTCAATTAGATGAATAAATAATACATTTGCGTAAAGTCCAAAGTCAATGGGCTTGTAATATTGAAATGACGACTATTTAGCGGATGATAACAAATTGAGTAATGTAATGAGTTTCGATTGACTACATAATTTGACAAACTACGGAAGAAATACATTGTTTTCCTAAAGTTTATTCATGATAAAATTCCAGTCATATTTTTGAAATAAATAAAGGGGATTATCGAAATCCTTTTTCTTTAAGGCTTTCTCATGAATCTCTTTGGGCTTGTCTTCTCTAACGACCAATTTAGCTGCACTTTCTTTGACTAGTTCCGCTGTGAGAACCAAGAGAAATAAGACCAGGGTTTTCATCTTTCAGATTCTGAAGATTAATAAAATAGTGGATTAGATGGAAACAGGTTAGAACTTGAATTTAACATTCAAATTTGAAGTGAGTTAAAAAAAAAAAAACAGATAAACTTACAAATCTGATGTCTGCCAAGAGAATTATGCAATATTAGGGTGAGCTTGTGTGTTAAAGCCATTGGGCGATCTTGGCGATTTGGAAAAAATGATGTACGAAATTTTTTGTTTTGAATGTACATCAATAAAACACAGATGCACTCGACTTTCACGGTTACGCTTGCATGCTTTGCGCACTTAGATTGTCTGCTTCTGAACTTTTAAGTGCAAACACAGTTTATCTTTGAATTACGTCAAACCACAATGATGTGGTTTTGTCAAAAAAAAAAATATCGAGGTGCTGATTGAAGTGGTTGTTTAATATTAAACGAAACATTCGATTAATTGCACCAGCCATTTCAATAAATGATAGTGATGTACGTTATCAACAAATATATTGTTGTTGGACTGATTCCTCGTTACTTCCAAAATCAATATTTTCAACTCCGAAGAGTTGCATAATTGTAGTATTAAAGAATGAAAGAATTTCAATGAATTTCTACAAGCTCTTCTAAAGCTCTTAATTGGACAATTTTGTCTTCATGCCATTCAAATTAAATTAATCAATATCTAATTTGTTTTGAGTAACAATAACTGGAACTGGCTCGATTAAGCTGTCTGCGAAAGCATGACATGTCATCAAAGCTTCAATTCAAGTTGAATTTATTTCAATTGCAGATTTAAATGAAATGATGATTAGCAATTCGCAGAATGAGGTGAATGAGTTCAGTAACATGGTGGTTTATTTATAATTGGAATGAACTTGAAATGTACCTGACGAGATAATATGTTTGATGACAAAATAAATTACATTTTGTCGATTGTTTATGCTGCAACTGAACCGGTGACATTAATTCCGTTTAAAGAGAAATTATTTCTTAAAAAACATATTTTACTAATTACAAATATTGGTACAAATAATCTAAATTCAAATACCGATACAAAGAATATTTATGCTAATTTGTCTCATATTTCGAATCTTCATGTTCCATTAAATTTCAATAAACACTGTCAGCAAACCTTTCAAGCGTAAACAAATCAAATAATTTATCGAATGTAATCTAAATTGCAATACATTATCTTGAAGTCTTATGTGAAGTTTTGAAGGGAAGCCATAAAATAAAATTTGTTTCTATCGATTTGAATCGTCTATATAAA
>MPNW01000924.1:16545-32609 GCA_011800805.1 Hirudo medicinalis
AACCCCTACAACAACAACAACAACAACAACAACAACAACAACAACAACAACAACAACAACAACAACAACAACAACAACAACAACAACAACAACAACAACAACATTAACAACAACAACAACAACGTCTGCGTGGGACATCAGAGAACCTCAACATTGGAAGTTTCGACCGATTAAGAGTCAGGAAGCGACTCGGAAGAATGATAAATTGAATTCATTCACAGACTAAACGTTTCCATGCTCCACTGAACAGCAAAGAATCCGACCAATCAGCGTCACGTCATCGCGTCACGTGACGAGGCATTAGCGAAAGACGACGGGATACAATTGTAGCTTAATCGCTCGTGCTAAATTTAAACTTGAGTGACAATAATAATAATAAAAATTGTAATTATAATTATAATAATAATAAAACAACAACAATAACAACAACAACATTAATTATTATTATTGTTGTTGCCAGTCTTGTTATTATTACTTCATATATTACAACATTTTTATTATAATTATATTTCGATTGATTAACATGAAATTGTTGACATTACACACACAAACGAATTAACTATAATAATTACCTTGACATAACAGTTGTAATTAAAACTAATAATTGGCCTATTACTTGATGAGCGTCCTTAATTAACTGCCAATTACGTAACACATGACGACCCCTCAGTACCTTATGAGATGGCAAGGGAATCCAAGAGCGAGAAGCGTCACAAGGTCCTCAGAGGGCTGGTTTGGTACTCCAAGAAGAACAAGATCATCTCCAGATTGGAAGAGGCTTTTCCATGCGCCCTCAATATGCCTGACCTTCTAAGGTGGGTGGGCGGATAGGTGGGTCGGTGGATGTATGGATGTATGGGTGTATGGATGGGTGGCTCGTGGATGGACGAGAGGTTAGATGGATGGGTAAGTGGATGGGTGGGTGCTTAGATGGCTGGGTAGATGGATAGATTTTAGACGTTACCATGGTTTAAGGTTGACAGAGGTCATTTATTAAATTACTTATTATAAATAACTAACGCTCTGCCCATGGTACGGTATAAATTAAATATTATAAGTTATTGTTATTGTTATTACAAGTGATTATTGTTATTACGTCCTAATGATTCCAAAATATGATATCTATATTCATCATTCCATCTACCCAAGAGTAAATGAGAGTAGATTTGGGCTAATGAGTTGAAGATAATGATATTAATATCCTAGTATCACAGGTAAGTCATTATAATAAACGCCTGTGCAAATAAATATTATGTGCAAAAAATAATAACATTAATATTACCATTGAAATTAATATGACATCGTCAGATTGAGCACGGTCAGTCTGAGCAACATGCTGGAAGCCCTGGTCTTTCTCAAGAGGACACAGAGGGATGGAAATGTACTGGAGACGAGTAAAGGGGTCTGGATGAGAAGTCATGCCCATCCAGCCGATAAAAACCATGGTATGGAAACAATTTTCCAATTATCAGATTGCTTCAGGTACCTAGTAATGTGATCATCCTGATTATCAATACATCATAAGTGAGTGATAAAAGGTTGGATGTAAACATTTTATTAAGTAAAGACAATCGTATTAATTTTAACAATGGCGTTGACAGTAGTAATGATATATTAGTACATCCATGAACAACTCAATACTTTCACAAATGCAAGAAATAGCCAAGAACCATTCGCACTCCAAAGTACTCCAAAGAAACTCCTCCAAATATCTTGTGACTGTCAGTTTTAGGACTGTCAGTTTTTGTTTTTCTGACTTCCAGAGCTCAAGAAGGTCCTTCAAATACCGAGGCTTTCCAGTCTCGAGGCTCCAACCGTTGCCATAGTGACGAGCACCTACCTGGAAAAGGTTGCCGTGGACGTCATGTTTGACAGAAAGACTTCCTACCTCATCGAAGGAGGACAGAGACGAGGCAAGAGACGAACCCAAGATTTCCAATGTTTTCACTGGCTAAGGAAATCTTTATCTTTAGGCATATCTGGCGCTGTATAAACGAGACCAAACATTTGTTATTATTATTATTAGTACTANATTATTAGTACTACTATTATTACAATTATTATTATTATTATTATTATTATTATTATTATTATTATTATTATTGCTATTATTATTTTATTGTTATTTTAGTTTTGTTTATTTGTTATGTTTTGTTATTAGTATTTTATTGTTATTATTATTTTTGTGTATATTATTAGTAGTATTATTATTATTTTATTATTATTTTTTTATTGTTAATATTTTTTTTAAATTTATATTATTATTATTATTATTATTAAGCAAGTACGTGATGTGCATTATTAAAGAAGTTAAAGAACGCATAGAAGAATTAATTATTTATACATTTATTCCGTCTTGACAATATTTATAGCTCTAAAAAGATATTAAAATGCAGGCTCACATTTAAGTACAACGACTTGACAAGTTTATTATAATTATGATATTATAAATATAAATATCAAATAAATAATTTTAAGACAAGTTAAATGATTACAATCTTTCTATTAATTGTTTTAATTAATAATCTTTCTATTTTTCTATTAATGTCACATAAATAAAATTAATACAATTTCATATTGTGAATGAAATAATATTGAATGAGTTTCCTCATTTAGAATTTCCTCAAAGCCTAATTTAAATTTAAGGCTAATTAAAAATAACACAACTTTAATTTCAATTTTAGACAAATACAGCAACCAATTCTACACAATCGGATCTATGGCTGGGAAGAATGTCGTCTCCATGAAACTCAGCCATTTCAATCCAGAAGTCAGTTGCTCCGAGAAACATGCCCAGTGCGTCACCGATTTGTTAAGTGGGTTGATTTCAGAATTCTTTCTAAACATTTATTTATGTTTTTGTTTTATTTTGTAATTGAATATTTTCTTTGCTGTCGTTTCAATGACGATGTTTGCGGAAGTCCGATACTAACGACACCTGGCGATGGCATTGTAATTTTTTTTTATTCATTAAAGAATATTTATAATCAGATATTTCTTGGTTTATCGCTTATTTAATGCATTGTATTATTATTATTATTATTATTATTATTTATTTATTTATTTATTTATCTTTACATTCAATGACTTCTTATAATTTATCATCAACTTCTGATTTACCTCAACCCAGTTCGCTCGTCAAATTTCAGATCGTTTCGAAAGCGTCCAGAGTGTCCTAGTTGTCGGCGTCGGAGGAGCCGTTCCCGACTACAACAATTTCGACATTCACTGCCGCAGAGGGGACGTCGTCATCTCCAGTCCACGGTCTTCCGATGGTGCCATGTACGTCTGCTGCTCTGAAGTTGACGATGAACAGGAAGCCGATCCAACCGGAAATTCCGCTTTCTTTCCAACCAGTTCTTGGAATTCTGACGATGCCGGAGGAAACATGCGGCAACGGATTCGTTATTTGGTGGATTCGTCTTCATCTAGGTCGTCTGAACCTAATCAACTTTGGGAAAGGTTGCCACTTGTTACCTCTTTCAACCTCAGCATTTCTAACCATCATCTAAATTTGTTCTCACTACCATCTTAGATATCTCAACGAAGGCATTGAACTGCTTGCAAAAGCGGACGAACGCTTCCACAGACCTCCAGCAAAGACTGACAAGCTCATGGCTCGCATCAACCGCCTCCAAGAACCGATTGAAGTGACTCATCCATCTCCACAAATTGGAAAACAACGCACAAGAAGGGAGAACCATCCGGTGCTCAAGAAAGGCGCCATTGCCAGTGGAAAGACCGTGGCCCGAGACCTCATTTACAGAAGGATCTTTTCCAGTCGAAATCAGATCCAGGCTTTCGATTGTGGCTTGGAAAAAGTGGTGGAGGCGATCATTAACAATAGGGGCGTTGATAACACGGCATTGGTACTTGGTATGAGCGACTATAGTGACGGCACTGTAGCTAAGTCCTGGCAGCCATATGCTTCACTGGCGTCCGCTGCTTGCGCCAAAGCCTGATATCGTTGCTATGAGTTTTAGTGGATTCTATGTTTTGTAGCATTTCATTTCATATTACAAAGCAACCTTACTTAGATTTAGTAGTATGTGATGACTGAATTAACACTAATGAATATGCATTACGTATTACGTTTTGTATTTGTGTCATTAGCATTGTCGAAGAGACGAGCTATCGGTCCTCAATCAATTCCCTCAATTAATCGTTCATAATTAATCATAATATTAGTAAAGGGCAATGCAAAGATTGCAATTATAGTTATATATAACAGATGACACCAATGATTCCGATTATTGTGTGCACTCTCTTATAGATTGTCATAAGGGGCTAATCTGGTGTATTGCAACAATACATTCCTCCACTTAGTGATGAGATAATTCTTGAGTATCACGTTATAAGCCTATATCTTGTTGCTGATCTTCCAGAGAAAATCATCGTCAATGTTCGCCATCAGAGAAACCAAATGTTTGTGCTGTCGTGCTTGATCGCAATTAATTTATTACAACCTTCAAGGTTAAATATGGTTTCGCTTATTTATACAAACAAGCGTTCTTGGGGAATCCCGCGGCTTAAGACAATAAAATGAATTTTATTTTCAAATAAAGATCTAAAAATTACCAAGTTTCATTCTGCAGTAAAATTTGAATAGAACTCGCTAAAGAATCACGGGAACTTTTCAGAAGTGCAAACTCGTCCAGTTCATTGGAGTATTGGGTTGCTGCGTTATCGTACATGGTCGGCAAAAGTTGGACCTCGATCCCCGTCAGATATTGGAACAATTTGGCATCAAACATGTTTGAGGAACCAAAGACGTTCTCACGCTTGTTTGCCAGTTTGGCAAATTCTTGATTGAATTGCTTCAATTGTTCCGTAGTGTAGTTATTGGCGTAGTGGCTATAAATTTAAATGTAATTGCATCATAACGAGATTGTTAATGTGATTGTTTTGCGAGTAATTGCTAGTTTAAAGTCATTGACGCAAGCTTTAATAGAAAGGAAGTTTATGATCATCCCTTTTTTATAGAAAGATTTTCTGAAATTAATCAATATATTCTCTGACCTTAGACTTGGGAGTACCAGAGTGTTCTTCCCTGATTTCAAGTAATACTCACAAGTGCTGCATAATTGGCCACACAAGATGAGGTCCATGTCATCCTTTTGTGGAGACATCAAGAATAATGACGTGACACAAGTCTACAATTAACTGTTATTATTGAAATAATTTTTAAAATTTTGAAATAAACCGGGGGTCCGTAAACTTGGGAGGTTTTCTATTGAGTTTGTTGAGCAAGTATTCAGTGAATAGAACTGAATAATCGAGTTGAGAATTTGTATGGAACTGTAAGATTTGTAGAAACTGGTGCGAGATTTTGGAACTTTGCGAGATGCTGTAAACTTAATTCTCCTCATCCGTACATGAATAAATTCAGACTACTTAATCTACCAACTCTTGAAAACCATCGATTATGGGCAGACCTATCACTTTGCTCTAACCGAGTTGTTAGATCATGGAACTCCCTGCCTGCCGATATTGTAAATTCATCTCTCGTTCTGATTTGGATATTCGTGAACTTAACGATATTAAATCAATATCTTACCTACAAATAATTTCCTTCTTTTTTTTGTGAGTCCACAAACATGTATTTCAATTTTATTTTTGAGCTACGGGGGGCTTAATTTAAATTAATTAATTTAATTTAATTTAATTTTTTTTTCTGCCATTGATGCTTTCGCTCAAATTTGCGCATTTCTGTTTACTTAACTTCACTTGGTCATGTAAGAGGTCGAATGACCCTTAACCCAAGTTGATAATAAATAAAAATAACCAAATACCTCTATTCTAGTTGTAGAAAATTCTGCTTGAGGCTTCAATTTGAACTCCTGACGGAGCCGCACCAAAGCGAAACAGCTATTCTAAAATGTTTGTATTTATCCTAAGGCAATATTTTTTTTTATTATTTAACGGTTTATTTTCAATCTAATTTAGTTTTTTCAATTTTTAAAAATTAATTTTAAATTTGGGCCACCAGTCCAAAAAAATTTTCCAGTCGTGTGGGTTTCCAGTCTTTTGTCCATATGGAAAGAGGTTTGTTGTTAAACAGCCTCTTTGTCCTAATCCAGGCCGAAGAAGATACGATGTCGACAAGTATCTCATAAGCTTGGCCTCTTTCTGGGGACATTTGCATGTTTTTCTCGTAGGTTTCGCTTTCCCAAGTGAGTTTACCGCTCAAATTAAGTTTATTTTTGTTCGAAAATTCTCTTCGCAACTCGAAAGTGGATTCAACAGTCAACGTTGTCGCCATGAAGAACAAGCTCAGAGCCATAGTCAGGATGATGACAAACGCGCAAACTAATGGATATTTCATCCTTATTGGAAAAATTATATCGATCCAAGAGTAATTGAGATCTCAGCGCTGATGTGTCCTGATATTATAAAGCTAATATGCTTATATGGCATTTTGTCTTCCTTGAGAAATCGTATTGAAAGTTTCTGTCCAAATAAAGAAATTATTACGAAAGCGTTCATGTCGTCTTCTGCTTTTGTTAACTAATGTCTCCTTTTGATTTATAGTACACTAGCTTTTGTACCCGGCGTATCTTCAAAGCGTATAAATCTACTACTCTACCAAGAAAATCCTCCGTTGGAACTTCAGGTCCTTCAATGCTTATGATCATACAATGAGTTAAAGTTTATGGTGTCATTCTATTTCTTTGCTTTGTTGAATATCCTTTGTTCATTGTACTAAACGATCTCTCTTCTGAGGCAGTTGTTACTGGAATAACAAGAAGTATTTCACAGAGCGCTTGTAACACATTACCCCATATCAGCTTTCAATATTTTTGGGATGGGATTTCGTCCGCTTTGTATCGACCGCAATAAACCATAGACTTTATGAAAAATGGAAAAGATTACAAATCTGCAAGTATAGCTTCTGCATTAAGAATGGGAAAGTTGTTACAAAAATTTATGACTTCTTTGTCTTGTGGACCTGACATTGATTGAAAGGTCTGAAATCAACACAATCTCAATCGATTTGTTATTTAATCTGTCTTCAATTTCTTTGATGATACTTTCACAACGCTCCTTTATACCTGTTAATATACTTTTTTACTTTCATCTTCAATCAAATGTTTCCGATTTTATCTCAACTATTTTGCATTTAATATTTTTTTGTAAGTCATTATCATTATCTTCGCACTGCTTCACAATATCTCTCAGGTGCTCTTTCGTTGTAATAATTAAATTGATGACTTTAGTCAAACATAAGTCTTTTTTTTAAAAGCATTGCTGAGTGCGCTAAGAATTTCATTAATAACTTGACAGGTGATTGTGAAGCTTTCATTTCTGATTTCAAGCTAAATTCCTCCAACTAATGACGCAATGATCTCCCCTTCTTTGTGCTCACATGCTTTCAAAATGGATTTTGAATACCTGATTTTAAATGGTACATAAAATTTTACAAAAGTTCACACACACACACAAATAATCCAAAGTAATCCAGAAATAAAGCCTCTGCCAGTTTATTAGCGCTCTACAAAAACGCGAAGATAAAACAAAATCATAGTCAATGTTCGCCATAAGAGAAACCAAGTTCTTTATGCTCCCACAACTTCTACGATAGGTATCAGGAGTGCCAGATTTAGTCGTGGTCGGAAAGTGCCACTGCACAGGGGCCACCACCTGCGTTAATCCGGCGCTGGATCTCAGAGATTCAATAATTTTTCTTTTGAAAATTCTTCAAAAATTAAAGTGTGTTTCTTCTAAAACCATGTTCACACCTATGATTCTGATGTTTGCAATAATTACGAGAGTGTTTCCCTACCATTTATATATATTTTTTTAATCATTCTCTATCGTTGATTGGACTTTCAAGAGCAGAACTGAAAAGAAAGCATTTCTTTTCATCCTTTCTCAAATGGCAGTTATTTATAGGACCTTCATTGACAACAGCACTCTGTTGAGTGATGGCTTTTTGTTTTCATTCCTGTCAAGAGACTCTAAAAGTTTATAAAATAAGTCATAATAAATTTCATTCGACAAAAATAGGCTGCGAAAGTTCGAAAAAGGACAATGCCGACCGGCTCATAACATTGACGAATTTTGTTTCATCGTTTTCAAAATAAGATGAAGATATTCAGTGCAAAAGGTGTCACCTAAGATTAAACAGAACATATTCGAATTATGAGCGATGAAAAATTCTTCAGTATAAAATACGAGTACATATGTAAGCATCCCACTTGGAAATATAATATGTAAATTGACATACATAGGTGCAATTATAGATTGTCATAAGGAGCTAATCTGGTGTATTGCAACAATACATTCCTCCATTTAGTGATGAGATCTTTCTTGAATCTCACGTTATAAGCCTGCATCTTGTTGCTGATCTTCCAAAGAAAATCATCGTCAATGTTCGCCATCAGANCTTAAAACAATATCATTCATTTTATTTTCAAATAAAGAACTAAAAATTACCAAGTTGCATTCTGCAGTAAAATTTGAATATAATTCGTTAATGAATCCAGCATGGGAACTTTTCAGAAGTGCAAACTTGTCCAATTCATTGGAGTATTGGGTTGCCACGTTATCGTACATGGTCGGCAAAAGTTGGGCCTCGATCCCCGTCAGATATTGGAACAATTTGGCATCGAACATGTTTGAGGAGCCAAAGACGTTCTCACGCTTGTTTGCCAGTTTGGCAAATTCTTGATTGAAACGCTTCAATTGTTCCGTAGTGTAGTTATTGGCGTAGTGGCTATAAATTTAATTTGCACAATAATTTGTTATTATTATTATTATTATTATTTAACTTGTGACCGTGAGTTTTCCCGGTGCGCCCCTTCTTATGGAACATGAATAAAATATTATTTCAAGTAATAACAAAAAATTTCCTGTTTATATCCATCGCCCAATGTCTGCCATCCTGAAAAATAATTACGTCGTTGTCGTCATAATATAACGTCGATAATACCGTTCGATGTTATCGGTATTCATAAAAGTGGCAGAAGCCGAGTGATTAAGACTCTTTTTGGTGCGTTAAGAGTTCAAATCCTAGCTGCTCGCAAGAGTATCACTAACTACTGTGAAGATAACATCGATTGTGTAATTAGCTTTGTATAAGTAACACAGAACTAGAAGCATTGAAAGTTTATTCTCTGGAAGTTGGAACCTGTTGTAACAAGGAGTTTTGTGTAAACTAGAGAAATCAACTCATCAGCTGTCACACGACACCAGTTTGCCTCTGTCTTATGCAACCAACAAAGGACGGAAGGATGGAAGATGTCGCCCCTAGTTCTCTTAGGTTGTAACCTAGATATTTCTGCACGGATCTAGAACACTTTGGCGGGAGCATACACTGGAACCAGTAGCGGATTTGGATGGGGCACCGCTACTAATAATTTCCTCCAAAGCCATGAACTATTGAAATAAGATATTAAAAATTTAGGTTTTAAAAATCACGGGAGGAGAATATGACTTCGATGTATGAGTGCCGCTTGTACTGACATTTTCCGGTAAAGATTTATCTCCTAGTCCACCACTGCCCACAGCCTGCAGATTATAACAAAGATCGAACGCGTCAAAAAAATTAACAAGAGCCATTCCAGGGTTGCAAACGTTGCCTTACAGAAGCAGACTTCAACAACTCGGACTCAAGACCATTGAACATTGACACCTCATCCACGATTTATGTTTCAGCTACAAAATAGTTCACGCTTCGCCTACTACACTGTCATGATAGGTGAGTTACACCCATCCGCGACACTTTCTCATGATAGGTTTCACACGAGATATGTATAAATAGAAGGGCCTGCGAAGCCAGGAAGAGATTATAGTGAAATCGAGGAGAACGTTGTTATTGATTTTTGTGTTAATAAAGGACTAGTTTATATAAAATTAGGTGACTTAATCGTTGAATCATTCTAAAGTTTGAATATCTAAACGTTCCCGAGTCGTTAGATAAATGTCCTAATGCTCTAAGAAGATAGAGACGTGACATGCACCATTCCAGAATTCCCCAGCTTCATATCGTCTCGAACACATAGCCATTCCCTCAGTCTATGTCAGGAGTAATTCTCCACCACTCATAGGCAACATTTATTCGTCAGCCGAATCGCTAAACCCTGGAATTCTCTGCCTCCGAAACCATCAGATCCACAACCCTAACTCGATTCCAATCCTGTTTATCTTCCACCGATCTTAGCATACATCTTACAATTACATGATTTCAACATGGCATCGCTCTATATCTATATACAGCCTAAATCACTACAGTTTGTATTAGTGGTCATTTGTGATCCTCATTTTGTTGAAAAAAAAAACTTGCATGTCCAATTATATCATCTATATTGCGATGTGATTCATGTAGTTGCATTTGAGGACAGGTAGAAGTTGAGTGTTTCAACATAGCAAGGCCTCTGTTGCTTTGCAATTGGGAACTAAATAAATTGTTCAGCCACTAAACTGCCACTTGACCTCAGATTTACATATAAATTTCTTATAATGGTTGACACTTTTAATTGTAAATGCATTATAGCGAGCTTGTTAATGTTATTGTTTTGCGAGTAATTGTTAGTTTAAACTTTAAAGCATTGACGCAAGCTTTAATAGAAAGGAGGAGGAAATTGAATGAACGTTTTTAATAGAAAGAATTTATGAAATATATCAATTTTGTCTTAGTGATATTGAAGAGCGTTAATTATGAAATGCCGTAAAGCATTGGTTTACTACTTAGACCTTTGTTTCAATTTCAATAATATCAGTTTAACCATTGCGTTTCTAAGTGACCATCAGTTTTGATAAACTAGAATTTCAAAATAAACCGTATGGTTTTGCAGAATGTTTTTACATTTAAAAAAAATAAATATAAACATGGAAAACGTTTGATTATTTTAGTTTGTTAAGTAATTAACTCATTTATCTTACTAGCACACTTATAGTACGCACTTGACTAAACACGCACACGACCTTTATGTAACATTGTTATTATTTCCCGAGGTATAAAGGGTTAACCCGAATTGTTTGTAATTATTTGATCGGTTTATATGTTAATAACATACCTTAGACTTGGAAGTACCAGAGTGTTTTTCCTTGATTTCAAGAAATACTCACAAGTGCTGGATAATTGGCCACATAAGATGAGGTCCACGTCATCCATTTGTGGAAACATCTGAAATAATATTCACCAAGTGTCAAGTCTACCATTAAAAGTTATTAGTGAAATAATTTTTAAAAATTTGAAGGTACAAAAATATTGATTGCAATCTTTAAAATGTCAAAATTTTATTATCATAACCAAATACCCCTATTCTAGTTATAGAAACACCTGCGAGCGACTAGAATTTGAACTCCTATCGGAGCCGCACCAAACAAAAAGCCTTAATCACACTTAAACCTTAACCATCTATATATATTCTATATATATTCTATATTTATATATATCTCTCTCTATATATATATATATATAAGGTAATATTTTCTTTTTAATCTTTAACGGTTTATTTTCAATCTAATTTAGTCTTTTCAATTTCGACGATTCGGTCCAAACTCCTTACGTTCTCGGGGTGGGCCACACCCGTTTGATCAGGCGGGTGTCCCTGTCAGTTATTACCCTACCTTAGCCATCTTCAGAACATCACCCATTATATGGTTATCGACAAATGACTCACGACGACCTTTGCACATCGACACCACACAATGCAAACTGTGCGTTACAATTTCTTTGCAGCGGTCGCCACCACTTTGAAAGTTCCGCTCTCCGGCCGCGCGCATAACGCATTAAACGCTCAATCGGTTGCGTCATTTGCCAATGCGCGCGCCACCCTTTCAACAGCCAAACCGCACATCTTTCATTTCCTCGAGGGAACTTGATCCTAGATCGAGGAAGTTCTTCCGTGAGGCCGGAAACTCGAATGCACTTGGACCTGTGGTTTGAATCCGGTCAGTTATCGGTTCACACAGAGTTGAATTTTCACTGGTGGGAGTAATAATCTATATCACTTATTGATAATCATTATTTTATGTACTTATTCGAGGAAGTGGCTGGCAAATAGTTAGCCATACTATTTGTAGTTGCAATACACTTTCACTGTGATTGTCGGCCTTAGAATTACGTCAAATGACGATAAAGTATATCACTTTATTTGACTGTTGTAGGCAGTACATTATTTTTATAAATTATTATAATAAGTAATATTTTAACTGTAAACAGAATGGTAATTCGGATTCCAATTCTCATGATGAATAAATGAGGCGTTCAATATGATCACATCAAATCCACTCATGATTGTCTTTTTTAATGATGACCCACAACGCGAAAAAAACAATTAAGCAATGCAACAAATATCACCTCTAATTTGTCATCCACCTTACAGTCCAGGTTGGAGCAGTATTGAGGATCAAACTCAACCACAAAATGAACACCGAAAGGCTTGAGTAGCTCTATGAGACTTTCCAGTCTTGTTGTTTTCCAGTCTTTTGTCCATACGGAAAGAGGTTTGTTGTTAAACAGCTTCTTTGCCCTAATCCGGGCCGAAATAGGTACGATGTCGGCATTGTCAAATATCTCGTAAGCTTGGTCTTCGGTGCCTCTTTCTGGGGAAATTTGCATGTTTTTCTCGAAGGTTTTGCTTTCCCAAGTGAGTTTACCGCTCAAATTAAGTTTATTTTTGTTCGAAAATTCTCTTCGCAAATCGAAAGTGGATTTAACTGTCACCGTTGTCGTCATGAAGAACAAGCTCAGAGCCATACTCAAGATGATGACAAACGCGCAAACTAATGGACATTTCATCCTTGTTGGAAAAATTATATCGTTCCAAAAGTAATTGATGAAGAGATCTTAGCTTTGATGGACCTAAACCTTATGCTGTAAAGTGTTGATAAAATGAATTAGGTCGTTTATATGACAAAGGTCAGAAAAACAAGAAAAGGGCCTACTTTAAGATATCGTGATGAAAGAAATTGTCTAAGAATTATAAAAACTGCGAATGTGACGTGCTAGCTGCTTTCAATATAAAGCTTCTCAATTCAACTCCTTCGAACTAATTATTTGACAGCATTTTTATGCTGCTTTAGGTCATTAACATGTACTAAAACTCCTACCACGCACCGACAGGGAATCATCAGAGGAATGAACCCGTCACGTTCGTTTAACGCTTCGGCCCAAACTCCTTACGTTCTTGGGGGCACACCCTTTGATCAGGCGGGTGTAGCCTGTCAGTTATTACCCTACGTAAAACATCTAAAGTTCATCATCCATTACATGGTTATCGACTAAAGACTCACGGCGACCTTTGCATATCGATAACATATAATGTAAACTGAGCGTTATAATTTTTGAAGCGCCTTCACTGAAAATTACGCTCACCGGCCACGCGCATACATCGCAATAAACGCTCATTCGCGTTTCACGTCACTTTGCGAAAGCGCGCGTCATCTCTTCAACAAACCAAACCGAATTCTCTCCTTTCTTAGCAACGATTACCTGCAACCCCTCAACAGATTGCCTGACTGTCGCTTTCTTGGTTTTTGTCGGTGAGGGAATCATTAAAAATACGACCCAGGCTTTTAAGCGGTTCCTCGGAAACTGTGGGAACCCGTTGTCCCGCTACAACAAACCAGACCTCGCAGCAAATTTTCCCTTTAACGAGGGCAAGATGAATAGATTTTAGACATCACCATTGTTATGACAGAAGTCATTAATTAAATTATTTATTATAAAATTTTTGTTATTGTTATTACATGTGATTATTGTTATTATGTCTTAATGATTCCAAAATATGATAACTATATTCATCAATCCATCTACCCAAGGGTAAATGAGAATAGATTTTAGCTAATGAATTGAAGATAATGATATTAATATCCTAGTATCACAGATAAGTCATTATAATATTGCATGTACAAATAAATATTATATGCAAAAAATAATAACATTAATATTACCATTGAAATTAATTGACATCTGACATCGTCAGGTTGAGCACGGTCAGTCTGAGCAACATGCTGGAAGACCTGGTTTCTCAAGAGGACCAATTAAAAATAACACAACTTTAATTTCAAATTGAGACAAATACAGCAACCAATTCTACACCGTCGGATCTATGGCTGGGAAGAATGTCGTCTCCATGAAATTCAGCCATTTCAATCCGGAAGTCAGTTGCTCCGAGAAACATGCCCAGTGCGTCGCCGATTTAATGGGTTGATTTCAGAATTCTTTCTAAACATTTATTTATGTTTTTGTTCATCAACTTCTGATTTACTTCAACTCAATTCGCTCGTCAAATTTCAGATCGTTTCGAAGGCGTCTTGAGTGTCCTAGTTGTCGGCGTTGGATGAAACGTTCTCGACTACAACAACTTCGACAATCCACGGACAATTCCTCTATCCTGCGGGTCCTTAATCAATTCCCTCAATTAATCGTTCATAATTAATCATAATATTAGCATAGGGCAATGCCAGCAATTAGCAAGATCGCAATTCCAGTTATTTATAACAGATAACACCAATGATTCCGATTATTGTTGCCAAAATAAATTTACTAATCAGTATCACAAAATAAGAATAATGGGGGGAATATTTGTTGCCTTGTTTGATTGAATTTTGATTCTTAGATCATCATTAAAAGAAGCAGACCCGGAGGGATTTGATGTCACAATGAAAAATCAGTCTACTGAAGCATCATATGACAATCGCCGATAAATATTTTTCCCTATTAAAAGATTTTATAAGATTTTTTTTTATAACTTAGAATCGTTTAAAAAAAAAGAAGGAAAAAAGGATGAACATAAATCAAAAAGGTGTCACTTGAGAATATACAGAACATGTTTAAGATAGTTTCAACAATCACTACCAATTATGGACAATGCAAACTATTCGGTATAAAATGCGTCCCTAGATGAGCGATCTCACTAGGGACTAGGATTTATCATATGTACATTAGGCACCAGCAATTTTTCAGAATTAAAAGCTTCAAGCTGGAGTAATTAAAAAACATGTTAATAAAACGTTTCGTGAAAAAAAAGTTTTAAAAACCATTGGAATTGAGCTTATTTACAAAAAAACAAACCGAACATGTGTTGTCCCTTCGCGCATATAACGCGCAACATATTATTTGCATGTTTCCTTGTAAACACATACTATCTAACTTCAACTAGCTTCAAATTGAATTTTATATTAAAAAGAAAACTTTAAACCGACTCTCAAGAGTAATATAAAGATTAGTTATATTAGCAATTTGAAAGTTCTTTCCTATAAACACCGGCGAACGTTTCCCTCAGTTGATAATGCCTGAGTAGGAGCACACGCACACGCACACAGCACAAAGATGCACGAAGTCATTGGAGCCGAGCCTCGAGTGCACCAAGCTCCCATTGTTCATTATTTGCAGGACCTATTTACCACGCAAGATGGCTTACGGCTGCAGTCAGGATTCTAGTTCTCTATTACAGAACTCTTTCTCCAAGTAGAGAGTTGATTCTTATCGTAAAATATATTCAAATGGTGTATGGGCCCAGCTGGTTTGCTATCAAAAAGTCCAGAGATTTTACAGATGATCCTAAACTCATCTTCCAGATGATACAAGCCATACATCATTTGAATGAGAAGGACATAGCAGGAATTACTTTACCTGTTATTCAGAGGAACTGCTTCTGCCTTCAACCTGGTAATTTCCTGGCTGTCCTACTTTATTCAAAGGAGGAAAATCACAGAGCTCAGGCCATGAAGAAAATATTGGAGAGCAGAACAAATCCTATATTGATTCCTAGACATGGAGAGAAGGATGGTATGAGGATAAATGTCATACCAACAATTATCTTCAATTCTCAGAAATGGTCAATGCTTATTAAGAGGATGTTAGCTTAGAGGATATTGATTGTTTTCAACTGCCAAGTATTGAAGAACTCAATGATGAAGTTATTGCCAACATTGTTCAAAATAGAGGAACTCCTCCAAACATTCCATGCCACAGTGAGACAGATAAAAGAGCTGTTAAGCTGACTTCTGATTCATCAAAGAAGGCAATCAGTCTTAGCAAAAGAAATAACCTAATTCTTGCAAAATGCAAAAGTAGGATGGACAGGAAATGTTTTAAGACCAAAAAAGAC
>MPNW01000924.1:49317-56817 GCA_011800805.1 Hirudo medicinalis
ATCTTGAATGCTTCTGTCTGAGATCTTCTCTCGCCGTAGAACCAAAAGATAGTGAATATAATCGAAAACTAATTAAACATAAATATAACTTTAAAAATTAATTGATGGCATTTTCAGGGTTATAACAATACATTATTGACTTTCATGTAAATAATAATTTAAAGATTTGATTTTAATAAATATAAAAATTTGTGCTCCCTAGTGTTTCTTGTTCCTACACGTAATTTTGGGTATTTCCAGTTTTTCTCGGAATTCGCACTTTAATATTTGCCTGAGTTCAATAAAATTGATAAGTATGTAAATCGAATGTGTTTCAGTACATTGTATGAAAAAATGGCCTTCTGTACATTCTGTACATAAAAAGTTATCGTCAAAAACGTAACTAGGCCAAGTTTATGCAACGCACTGTATGTGCTGTCCCACTCAATGCAATGTTTTGAATATCATCATCAATCAGCTTTCCTGGTATCAACTCAATTTATATATTAAAATTGTCACTCAAAGTTCCTAACGCTCCAACTACAACTGCTACCACTTTTGTCTTGATGTTTCTATTTGCAGATCATTGTATTTCAACCTCTTCTCTGTTTCGTTTTTCAACACATTTACGTCATCAGGTATTGCCACATCCAGAATTTATTTAGGATTATTAACTTTTTCGGGGTCATGCATATATTAATACGTAATAATAATAATAATATTATTACGTAATAATAATAATATTATTACGTATAATAATATTACGTATAATAATAATAATATTATTATTATTATTATATATATTATATATATTATTATATATTATTATATATATTATTATTATTATTATTATTCAATATATAATAATATTATTCAATATTATATATTATTAATATTATTATTATTAATTATATTATTGTTATATTATAATTATGTTATTATTATTATTATCTTAAGAAATTGTAATAATATAAACAACCGACTCATACATGTAGCTGATTGTGGTTATTTCGAAGGCCATGAAGCAAGCAGCTCCGGCTCGGTGACTCGAGTGAATAGAGTGGTTATCATATAACCACTCTATTTATAGTGGTTATCATTTTTTTTTGTCATATATCTTATGGATAAAAAATTGACCCCTCCCATTGCATTCACAAGTACTTCATTGATCAGTGAATTAACAGGTCCAATGGGACCTTTCGAAGAATTAGTAATCTGCAATCTACTTGTCTAATATAACTATAATCTACTTCTAAGAATAATTCTAAATATTTTCACTCTTAGGCAGAACGAGCATGGTGAGAAATCATCATGCCGACTGGTTATTGTGAACCACAAGTGGACAAGTGATTTGAGAGTATCTTTCCATTCCTCCACTAACTGGTGCCAAAGAATTGGATAAGTTTCTCATTTTGTGGTACAACAATGACTGCAAAAGACTGATCACTGGCATTGCCATCAAAATGGCATCTACTTAATTCCTCGCTTTTGAGAAGAGTTCAAAGAGTTTGTGTGGCGAAACCAACCCATTAAAAGATTAAAAACACAGAAATATTTTAATTTTAAATCACAATATGCTTTTATAGGTTTTTATAGATATCACTTTTAAATTAGCAGTGGGAGTTGCATTCGTAATTGGGCGCGTTATTCACGTGCACGAGTGGATGAAGCAGATAAAAGTCCTAACATTGTTTGTGAACTTTGAGTGGACTGAGACATTTAATTTGTTAATGTAATATTTTCATTTAATTTGTTAATTTAATATTTCCATTTAAATTGTTTCATTTTGGTTTAATTTTTTTGTAGTCATTACCGTTTAAAAGCATTTGCTTTAAGACGTGTCCCATTTTGCCTCAAGCATGGAGGCCTTTTTTAGACCCATAATTAATGTTATTTAAATAAAAATTTTTAGAACTTTTTACCCTGTCATTTTGTTCTTCACATACCAAAGCGTTGTTTTCATGCAAATTTTTTGTGGATGCAAAATCATTGTGGATGAAATTGTTAGTGTAGTAAAGGACCTCCCTTACGTACCCCATTTTACCCCTCTTTCCCCTATCTATCTTTTAAGGTACATGGTGGATTGGAATCGGCAGATGAGGTCCCCTTTTCTGTTCTGGTGCACTTAGCAGAGACGTTCTAAACTGGAACCGGAAAGTAGTGGACAGACGTGAATGCTGGTGATGTCGTCCAGAATGTCAAAAGCCGGATCGCTGCGTTTGTCGATGACTCTGCGCAAATTTCTTTTGCAGGTTTCATTTTCTTTAGAGATTTTAATTAGATTTTACTTTAGATTATCCAGTCTATATTTTTCCACTTCATTTTATTGATATGCTTGGCTAATTCATCGGCACAATCTCGGTTTGTAGAATATAAATATGCGATCACTGATAGAAGGGCAAGCTCAATAAAAACGAATTTGTAGTTTCTGCTATCAAAATCACTTCTATTAAAACTCATGTTTATGCGAGGTTATGAGTCCACTGAAATTTCACCAGATCAAGTTTTTCTTCAATCTGATCAAACGTGAATATTTAATTAAATAAATCAGGAATTTTTTCTTGGTCTCCTTTTAATTATATTAAGACTATTTTTAAAATTTAGGAAAAAATAAATTAAATATATTTTAATATAATTTTTTTATTTTACTTCAATAATTTACGAATTTGGACGAAAATATTAGTAGATGTGCCCCTCCCGCACCAAATCCGCCACTGGTTACAGTGTGTGGCCCCCGCCAATGTGTTCTAGATCCAACCCCAAAGACTAATATGCTTATATGTCGTTTTGTCTTCCTTGAGAAATTGCATTGTTGAAAGTTCCTTTTGATTTATGTACATTGTACTGTCGGCTTGAGAGGTGGCTCAGAGTGTTGCGAACGATTAAAGTTGTTGAGTTTTGGATTCGCAATCCAGCTAGCCAGCGTCAATTTTTTTATAAATAGTCCCCCGATGTTTATGCTTAATATTATTCATGTTCTGAGGTGGAAAATCAGAGAAAGAGCAAATGCTCACACCACCGCATCAATTCGTAAAGTAGGATCTTTTCGGTTGGAGAAAGTTTCCCAAATTCAAAACCGCCTCCTATTTTCTTGACTTAGATTCTAATCACCGCCTTTACCGAATTAATAATTTATATTAATTAATAAATTAATTTACTTTAGTACATAATTTATTATTGCTATTATCAGAATTCGTAACGATACAAAAAAAAAGAAGCTATTTCGAAGACCATGACGCAGTCAGCTCCGGCTCGGTGACTCCGAATAGAGTGGTTATCATTTTTCTTGTCATTCACCATGTCGACACGAAAAGGACCTCCGTCTATTGTGTCCTTAAGTACTTCTCGATCAGTGAATTAGCCAGCTCAGTGCTCAATCCACCATAAAGATTGTGTTATTTGAATTGAATTGAGGATCATTCCATTCCTTCACTGACTTTAATACACCAGTCCAACAGACTGACTAGAAATGAAGACTAAGACCGTCGGACAAGGTGGAGTTAGATTTAGAGGTCCATGCCCCTTAACTAATATATAGCAGGAATATTGACGAGCATGGTTATCTGGTTGCGTTAACAGGGTGATGGTGATAATGATGATGGTGATCATGGTGATGATGACGATGATCAAGGTGATAATGATGATTATAATGGTAATAATGACGATGATGGCGATGATAGTAGCGAGTACATTTGCAATATTATGATCGTTACAAGATAAATTGATTAAAAATACCAGCGTAATAATAATAATAACCATCGCCATAACAACAGCAACAACAATAATTATCATCACATCAATAACAATATTAATAGCAACAACAACAATAATAGTATTAATAACTTCAAATCCCTTCAACATTTAATACTGTCGAGACATGGAGACATCGTAAACGAAAGCGCCAAACGGAAAGAGCAAAGGTCGAGGCATCCAAGCGGGTTGACGACCTTTAACCGACCTTGACCCTTTTGATTGACCCCGAATTGGCATGTCGACCGCGGTAACCTCGCCCATATCAAGTGGACGAAATCGATTCTACAAGTCAACAGACATCTAAACAAACAAACAAACAAACAAACAGAATCTCAACAACAACAACAACAATAAAATCATTAGCATGACAACCTCAATGGAATCATTACCACGACAACAACAACAACAACAACAACATCATTACCACAACCGAACTACTCCGTCAACGGTAACAACAATACATGATGACGTCGACAGTTATCATCAGTGTCGTCTGCATCTTGGCGATGATGACGACGACGACGACATTGATGACGGTAGTTTAACCTTAGAAGTTAAACCTTCTGCCGACACAAGAAGCCACTAGCGGGAAAGTCAATCACTTAAGCAGAGAGAAAAAAGAATGGTTGATCTCGGACAAGCAACATTCGAGAGGAGAAATGTTGAAATATAATTTTGCCAATTGACAATTAAACGGGAAAATTACATAATAATTACGATTAGTCTGCAATTTCAATCACATTTTAAACAGCATTTCAATCACATGTTAAACAGCATTTCAATCACATTTTGAAGCAACATTTCAATCACATTTTAAACAGCATTTCAATCATGTCAGAGCAGGTTGGAATATCATCACGGCCGACGAGTCACGTGCCTCAAACAACAACATCACAAAGACTCCAGATGATAGGCTCCAAAAGGACACGCAGATGGATGATAACCTCGGAAAAGTTCAAAGTTCGACATCTTCGGGTCAAGCACACTGCAGGGCGACGATGACGACGATGGTGGTAGTGATGACGTTTACGACGATGGTGATAGTGATGACGATGATGATGGTGGTGATGACGACGACGACGATGACTGGTGATAACAGTGATTACTGCAAAGTCGACGCATTGAAATAAAAAATACACTGCAGATTAATGATGGAGGTTAAACGTGTACTTTTACAAAAGTATTTTGATTGCACATTTTCCAACAATATAAACTCAGATATCATATCGTTCAAATCAATTATCAGCGTAAACACGAATTATTTGATATTAAGTCATGAAATACGAGCAAATAAAGGAGCAGAGATAATAAAGCTTTAAAATGATGGCTTAAACAGACAAGTAAAAGATGACTTTGATCTTTGATTGCGATTGGGCAGCATCTTCGACCAATCAGTGGGCAAGGAGCCTGGCAGGGGTGACGTGCCATACGATGATGTGGCTCAGGTGGTTCTTGACCTCCTGCTGTGATTGGTTGACCCTTTTGGTCAGTACATCCCTCCTCCTGGAGTCGAGCTCTTCGTCAGTGTCACCTGAATGTTGTCACGAATCGGGCTGCTATGACAACGTGCTAAGATGTGTTGCATGCACGATGATGACGGCGAACATCAGTAGTGATAACACTAACCCAACGAACTAGTTGTTGTAGATCCCATCCTGAAATCGACGTATCCTTCACCACCGGACATGACTAATGATGGCAATGATGATGACGATGATGATGGTGATGGCTGTGGTGATGGTGGTAGTGATAAAGTCGGCAGAGGTGGCGATGAGGACGATGGAGATGCTTCTCCAGCTTTGCACTCTTCGGCCGTGTCTCGCCGTGCCTCTGGATTGTCTTCCTCAATGTTTTGAGGGTCTGAAAATATTTTTTGCAAATAATTAAGTAACTGCTTTTACCACCACCATCGTCATCATTACCATCATCATCATCATCATAAAAAATATCAAGAAATGATAACACAAAAAAATATTAATGGTCCTCACAGAAACTAAAGACTAATCAAGACTACCACCTGGCAAACACACGAAAAACTTCACGGCATCCTTGTAACCATGGAAACTGAGCTGAGCCTGAGCCATGGAGCAGTAGGGAAGGGTGGCCCTTGTGACGACGGAGGCCGACGCCCCAGTGTTTCGATCGCCGCCTGGCCCCGGGATCAAAGCCTCCCCGAGGGACTTGTAGACGCCAGCTGAAAGGTCAGAGTTCAAAGGTCTGCCAGCTTGGATAAAAATAAGAGACTCCTGATTGAGATTACCTATCAAACAGAGTCATCTCGACATTGGTATTAATAAGTCAATCAATCTTATCTATTTAAATGCGTTAATTAACCTCACTTATCTGATTAACCTATTTAGCTAAATAATTTTTTATTTTTTTATTTATTTATTACATTCCAGAAGAGGTACACAGATGATGACTCCATTTCCTGTGCCTATCCAGAGCCTGTTGCAGGCAGCCATCAGACACGTTATCCGGATGAAGGAAAAACCAAGCTTTCCTGTGCCTGGTTTCGGAGACAGAATGAGATTCAATGAAGTTTTTAATCAATTAAGTTCCTTAAAGTTAATAATTATTAATTAATTAATTATGATGATGAGAGTAATAGTTGTTATTATTACAATAAATCAATCAAACAATCCTAGCCAACCCAGCATCTTGCTGACATAGGGCTCAACATCAACGTCCTGCAGGTGCTGACAGGTGTGGGCATCAAAGAGCCTCAGGGTGGAGTCAAGTCTGATTGACACCCAGACGCCCTCCTTGGAAAAGGCCATCTGCCGGATCTGACTCTCCACCCTTGCATGGGCCTCGAAAGTCCTCTGTTGGGTTTGTATTTATTTATTTATGTATTTATTCGTTCAATTAGAAGAATTAATTGATGAAGAATTGAAGAGCAATTAATCTTAAATTAAAAACAAACAAAAATAAACAAACAATATTAACAATAAATAAAACTTTGGCATTTAATAGCCTAAATAAACCAAAGATAATCAACGAGAAAAGAAACCTCGATTGTCAGGTTGGTGGCATTGAGGACGTAGATCTTGTTTCGACAGGCACACCAGATGGTGTCCCGGTCGACCACACACATGCACCTCACCGAGTACTGGGAGGAGCCGAGCGTGATGGCATAGTGGTGCGACAGGTTCCAGGCTCCATCTCGAAATAGAATTTGATGTTAATACATAATGAATGTCATTTGTCTAATTCGTCAACAAAATAATAACAAATGTTTAAATAAATATGCACAATAAAATATAAATAAGTGGGTATCAACAACAATAATAATAATAATAATGATAACAATAATGATAACAATAACAATAATAACAATAACAATAATAATAATAATAACAATAATAATAATAACAATAACAATAATAATAATAATAACAATAATGTATAACACAAAATTTCGAATCCTAATGTATAACATCGCATTGCACTCAGCCGACATTTTTAGTGCCTCACAAACCCGAGTCGGCAACAAATAATCCCCACATCAGAGGGCGCTCCCCGAAGACAATTAATTATTAATTAAGTCGATAATCATTGAACAGGTTAACTGAGTAATCAGTTGATTAACCGATTCATTCAATCAATTTCAAAAAGTGAGTCACCTGGCGCCGACCTGCAGAACACGATCACCTGTCCGTTAGCCAGTGCCAGGAAAACTCTGCCAGGCAAATGGCTGTTGAAATGTTCGAGTGATTATCACAATTACAAATTCATTGTCATTCATGATCAAATCAAGTGTTGGTG
>MPNW01000924.1:59317-104692 GCA_011800805.1 Hirudo medicinalis
AATCAATCAGTCATTCAATCAATCAGTCAGTCATTCATTCAATCAATCATTCATGTATTCAATCAATAAATCATTCATTCGTTCATTCATTCATTCATTCATTCGTTCAATTATCAATTATTCATTCATTTACCATCAAACCTTCATTAGTCCTTGTCTCACCTTGACCGAAGCATCAGCCTTGTGAAGGGGCTTGCAGTAGATGGGCACAGGTACTGGCAGCATACCCCTCCCCATTCTCCTGACTTCACCTCTTTGACCTGATGAGGCGCAGGGTGAAACATCAGGGCCGTCGCCCCCTCCACCGCATTTGACGACGATTCCCTCGGATCCATTTGGTTTTGAACCTTCATCCTTTGAGATGGCTGTGGGACCCGTTTCTGGCTGAGATATGACAGGGGCAGAGGTCACATGATTAAGGGTGCGAGTAGGTGTGGCTGCTTCAGAATGGGTCAGTAACGATGACGACGACGAGGGCAGGCTCCACCCGTAGGCCTGTATGCGGCCTCCGTCGTCCTTCTTGACGTGTGCCTTGATGGTTTTGTACTGATCTTCTGATGTCTTCCTCCTTTTCTCAGAAAGACTTGAAGGGACAATGAAAGAGTGACCAATTGAATGCACAGTTGAATGAATCAATGTGACAAACAGATGCATGCACATTCATTCATTCATGCAGATTCGTGAAAGCAAAATATTTTTATTTTATCAAATTTTTATTTATTTTTTAATTAACTCAAAACTAACTCGGCTCTCAGTCTGAGGTTTTCTCTCCTGGGACTGGTGGGGGCATTGTACCTCACCGCGGCCAATGAGGCCACCCTTCGGGGAGGATCGTTCCTTCGCACAAACAGCCTCTCGAAGCTGGAAAGGTCATCGAGAGGTGGAAAATGTTACAAATTACAGATGTGGGATTTTAATTAATTATCCACATCGGAACTTCGGACAGCTACCGATCATTGTTCAATTGTCGGTCATTAACAAATTGTGTAAATCAGCACAGTATCGAAAGACTGAATGAAACTCTAATGCATTATCTTAATCATCATCTCTGTCATCATAATCGCCATCATCACCAACACCATGATTATCACCATCAATCCATATGCCACCACTCACTAGTTCCACAGGGAGCTCTTCTTCCTGGAGTTGTGATGGGACCCTGGCAGCAGGTCCGGGTGCTCCCTGGAGGCCCTGATCATTTCTGTCCACCTGACAGCCTCCTGCAACTCCATCAGTCGCTCCTTGTACTGGTTCCTCTCCATGAGAACCCGGGCCATCTCCACCCTCGTGAACCTCTTCCTCTGTGCCATGGAGAGCTCGTCATTCTGCTGATGATGATTATGATAATGATGAAGACATTAACATTAATGACATGATGTGAATGTGTTGTGTTTGCAACCTGGCCTACACCCTAGTGAGTGTCCTCAGGTAGGGGAGCTACCTGGTACATAATGGTAGATCAATTAAAAAGTGCCTTTACACCTTAGATGGATACTTGAGGCACTCTAAAGATCAGCTGCTAGCAATTAATTATGTAATTATAACAAATAACTTCTATAAATAAATTATCTAAATGTGATAAACACCTTCAATAATAATAATAATAATAATAATAATAATAATTGTTATTATTAATTAAAATCGAAACTAATTAAGCCCATTAATGAACAACTATGAAAGAGTGTTTAATATTTGGAGTATAATATCCATGCCCTAACAACTTTGTCTTGAGAAATAAACATATTGTCCAATCACTCGTAATAAATAAGCAACGACAACCATAATGAAAATGAAGATGACTCGGAGGTCAAAGTTCACAGCCAACTGACCCCATCCTCGTTGTGAGACTTCCTCTCAGAATCAAGGGCTTCCTTGAAGTTCCTAAGCTCAGCCTCCTGCTCGATGACCTGCTCCCTCAGCTGGTCCCTCAGGTTCTGGGTGGCCTTCAGCTCCTCCTTGAGAATCTCTTGCTCACTTGGTTTGAAATGGGGGTTATGATTAGCAACAGATTTTTTTTTTTTAAATCTAACATTTGTTAATCAGAGTTTGCTTTAACTGTAATAGACTTGACTAATTTTCACAGAGCTCTTTGTAAAATTATTATTACAATTATTATTAATGCTATTTTCTTCATCATCATCATCATCATCATCACCTCATGGTTTCATCCAGCCTCGCAATCAGGTCATCTTTGACAACGTTCAAGGCATTCCTGAATTCAGCAATTGTTAAACAAACATGTAGACATAAACGTCCGATCGTTATGACGGTATTATGTATTATGATCGTTATGACGATATTATGTATTATGATCGTTATGACGGTATTATGTATTATGATGGTTATGACGATATTATGTATTATGATCGTTATGACGTATTATGTATTATGATCGTTATGACGGTATTATGTATTATGATCGTTATGACGATATTATGTATTATGATCGTTATGACGGTATTATGTATTATGATGGTTATGACGATATTATGTATTATGATCGTTATGACGGTATTATGTATTATGATCGTTATGACGATATTATGTATTATGATCGTTATGACGATATTATGTATTATGATCGTTATGACGGTATTATGTATTATGATCGTTATGACGGTATTATGTATTATGATGGTTATGACGATATTATGTATTATGATCGTTATGACGGTATTATGTATTATGATCGTTATGACGGTATTATGTATTATGATCGTTATGACGATATTATGTATTATGATCGTTATGACGATATTATGTATTATGATCGTTATGACGGTATTATGTATTATGATGGTTATGACGATATTATGTATTATGATCGTTATGACGGATATATTTTGATAACATGCATGATATTGCACTCTTATTACTTTCATCACCTCCATCATCATCATCATTATTATTACTATTATTAATACTATTATCATCATAATTAATAATTAATAAATATTATAATATTATCATTATCATTACGAGTAGTATTATTATCATAACTAATATTATTGTTATTATTATCATCATCATCATCAGTAACATTATTATAATTATTATTACTATTATTATTATTATTAATATAAATTAATTTTTCACATCTTTAAAATCAAATCAGACTTGGTGGCCAATAGTTCTGTATTCTCGAGGATGAGGTTTTCAATTTCCTTGCTCATTCCTGAGGACATGAGAAACGAGAGTCGATAAAAACACGTGGTAATAAAAGACGATGTTATTATTACTGTATCACATTAACCAACAACAATTACTAATATTATTATTATTGTTATTATTATTATTATTATTATCAGTTAAATAAAAACCGACAAGATGAGCAGACGAGTGGAAAATCAAGCGGGAAACAAATTCAAGCAGAAATCAAACCCATCGAACATAAATGCCAAATCAATTGTGACGAATTACCAACACCAAACAATTCATTAATTAAAAAATATTTCATAAATAATGACGATGGTGATAATGATGATGATGATGATGGTGATGATGATGACAATAACAAGCAGGAGAAGCCACACAGCATCAACACACATACAGACACACTCAAGCTCGCACGCACACACACACACATATAGAAGCCTCACCAAAGAATGTGTCACCACCTTGAGAGGCACCAAGAAAAATTAAACATGTTATCACAAGGTGTTCAGTCGTTACAACAACAACAATAATTATTTTATTACACGTTATTATATTAACATGTTTGAGAATAACAGACAGAGTAATGTCCTTAATTACTATTCATGAAATCAATTATAAATCAATAACAAAATCAATTATCCTTAAAAATTAATAATAAGATCAATCATCCTTAAAAATCATCCACTGCAAAATGCAGCCGTTCCAAGTTTAAATGCACTTTTAGTGTTTCAAGTGCATCAAGTACTTGAACTTGTTAAACTTTAGAAAGACAAACCTGAGGAGGAGAACTCAGCAGGGTTGACGATTTGGCCTGTGGAATTATTTAAGATTAAGTTAAACATCATATCATGTAGAATGATATTATTAATAATGCAGTTATTATTGCATTGATGTAAATAATTACTATTGAATTGAAATAATTAATATTGTACTGAAATAATTAATATTGTACTGAAATAAAATAAATATTGCAATGAAATAATTAATATTGTACTGAAGTAATTGATATTGTACTGAAATAATTGATATTGTATTGAAGTAATTAATATTGTACTGAAATAAAATAAATATTGCAATGAAATAATTAATGTTGTACTGAAATAATTAATATTTTATTGAAGTAATTAATATTGTAGTGAAATAATTAATATTGAACTGAAATAATTAATATTGTACTGAAGTAATTAATATTGTATTGAAGTAATTAATATTGTACTGAAGTAATTAATATTGTACTGAAGTAATTAATATTGTACTGAAGTAATTAATATTGTACTGAAATAATTAATATTGAACTGAAATAATTAATATTGAACTGAAATAATTAATATTGTACTGAAATAATTATTATTGTACTGAAGTAATTAATATTGTACTGAAGTAATTAATATTGTACTGAAGTAATTAATATTGTACTGAAATAAAATAAATATTGTACTGAAGTAATTAATATTGTATTGAAGTAATTATTGTCGTATTGAAACAATTATTAACAACGTACAATAATACGAAACAGCATGTAAAATGCAACAATAATACTAAAAAAAACAGAACTAATGTAAACCAAGAAAAATGAAAAGAATGTAATATACACTTAATTAAATAATTATTGCAAATTATTAATTATGAGGCAAACAAGGAAAATGTTCCCCACCCAGCAGTTCATCGTCGTCATCGTCGTCGTCGTCAAATTCGTCTTCAGGAGCACTGGAAAATAATTGCTGGAATTATCGTCGTCGACGTCATTTTCACGATTTTGAGAATGACAATTTTGTTTTTGGTGCGAGAAAAAAGAAACGATTTAAATCTAACGACGCTAATTATTACTAATTATTACTAATTATTACTAATTGTTACTAATTATTACTAATTGTTATTAATTATTACTATTTATGCTAATTAATTAATACTAGATTCAATAATAATCAAATTAGTTAATACCTGACTAAAATCACATAAAATAAGTAAATTAAAAATCTTTTTACACTGGTTTGATGACCTTCTTGTTTTTTGGGTCGCCCAGTGGAGAGAGGGCAGCTGCATTGAGAAACATAGTTAGTCATCAACGACAATGATGACAACAACAACAACATCAACAACAACATCAACAACAACAGCTACAACATCATTAATAATATTAATAATGATAATGAGCAGTCATTAGTGTACTTTACATTAACTAAATCACTTGCAAGTAATCAATATGAATTGATACTCACGTTTTAAAAAGCTAAGAATAAATAAAAAAAACTATGTGCAATTGATTTCCTACATGCAGCAGTAATGTCGACGGTCACAATGTCTCGTGTTCGTAACCCAGATTCGGGAAGGAGCGCCATATAAATGGCTAAAAAAAAGAGCCTCTGATGCTATGCATAAGGTGATGTATAAATGAAGCACATTTACATTATCATAAATTGTCCTATTCATCAAGTTATGCTGAGGACATTAATAAAATACTACTAGTACTAGTACTACTACATTAACATAAACTCATAGCTATTCATTCATTCATTCATTCAACAATCCATCCAATCAGTCATCCTCCTGGTTAGTAATCAACAAGTAATGCAAATCAAAAGCAAATTAAAAAGTTGTTGCTTGATATTAAAATCGACGACAACAACAAACAAACAGACGACACAAACACATTGCCGTTCCCATCTCCATGACGGGGATCCTGTCCGTGTTGACGTCCCTTTCCATGCTTTCCACTGCACGCATGCTATGCAAGTGCTCCCTCTTCTCAGCCTCCTGGAATTATTGATGATGATGATGGTGGTGGTGATGGTGATGATGACGACAACAGTGGTGGTAATAAATTAATGAGATATCTGTTATCAAAACAATAACATTTATTAGACTTATACGAAACAATAAGATTTATTCGCATGGAATCGTTACTAGTAATTTATTATTACCTAAGGACTATCTTTGATGAGTGAAATTAAACAAGATGCATCATTTTAAATGAGGCTACAATCTCATTGGACAACCCATTAGGTTCTAATAGCCAATCCAATTTAAAAGCATCATGAATCAATCGATTGATCTAAGGGTTGATTCCATATCAATCAAATGAACCTGACTGAACTTTCCTCACCCTGCTGAGGTGTTGGAGAGGGTCATACTCCCCTCTAGACTCCTCTTTGTTTGAAATGTTTGAAATTGATCTCAAGATGGGCAGCTGGAAGTTCCTGGATGATGAAGATGATGAAGATGATGACGATGATACCGATGGTGCTGACGATCATGAATATGATGATGGTGGTGATGATGGTGATTATGACGATGATGACGATGATGCCAATGATATGAATATGATGTGAATAAAAAAATTAAAGCCGTTACATATTTTCACTTCACCTCGTTAAAAACATTACATCATTTTTTTTAAACAAGCATTTCAGAACAAATTGTTAAAAAGGAAAAATTAGACAGAAATACATAAATAAATATGTAAATAAAAAATTACATTAAAACTTAAGTAATTAGGTTTACAATTTACCTACGTAAACCTATCTTACACTGATCCTCACTCATAATTGACATTTTTTTAAATTCCTTAAAATAACTATATAAATAATATATAAATAATTTATTTTAAAAAAATAAAACTTCTTACTTGGGCATGCTGTCGAACATGCTCTCAGTCATCGACATCTTCGACTTTTCAACACACTCCATGTGCCTTTTGAGAAGCTGAAGAGGACGTTGTTGACAATAAACAGTAAACATTAAATCCTATTGTCATTACGACAATAGTTACGTATAATAACTGTCATGAATAATAATCATTGTAATAATATAATCACATAATAATAATACAACATAATTTAATATATATAATGTCAGTTAATATATTATATAATATAATATAATATAATATAATATAATATATTATATAATATAATATAATATAATATAATATATTATATATAATATATATAACCTAAGTTAATATGTCATATACAAATAAATATAATATAATAATAATTGTTATGTAATGGTCGAAATTAAAAAATAAATAAATAAACATACAAACACTCCAAAAATGCAAACAATCAAATGCAAACATCGTTGTATCTGTCGTGGAGTCGTCCATATTCCCTCTTCAACTCTGCTTCCTTTTCCTCCAGCCTTGCAACTGCACAAGCAAAACATTTCGATGTTTTAAAAACATCTTTGCAAATCTAAAGTAATTAGATTTAGAATAATAAATAATTAAGAGCATCGATTAATGACATCCTTGTCATTGTTTAGTAATGCATAAGCATTTGATGGCCATGAGCAACAACCTCACAAAGAACTCCAAAATAACAATACTAATAACTGTTAATAATAAAAATATTTTTAAGAACAATTTTTAACGAACTGTGATCCTGGGCATTTTTTGCTTTCAATTCATGTGCTTTGATGGTCAACTTGTGGGATTCCACCCTCTGACTCATGTCTTTCTTTTCTTCCTCAATCATGTCTTCGATTGTGAGCAGTTTCTGTAATTAAGTATTATTCATTATTTTAATTAAGATTCAAATTATTGATTGCAGATCATAAAATAGGAAAATTTTTGCACATCTTTGGTGAGATTGCAACTTTTTTATTATTAAGTTAAGAATTTTCTACTAAAAAACATATAACTTTTCAAATAAATACATGACATTTTAAATGGTATTGAAATTTTCAGAGTTAAAGCTTTTAATGCATCCAAGTTGCACAATAATATCAAATTGTTGCATCGGATATCACCAGTCTACCTGGTCAGCATTTTTCCTCAACTGTTTCTCTCTTTCGTATTGAGACATGAGCTGTTCGTTGTCATCTTTGCACAGCTCCAGCTCAGCCTCTCTTTCTTGGTTCTCTTTGAAAGCCAGATCTAGGCTCTCCAGGACGTTTACGATGTGAGGCATCATTTCTTTCACCACGTCTTCCCCATAGCTAGGTATCATCCTCTCGAATTCTTTGTAAATATTTGTAGCAACCCCCTGCACCCTATCGGACATGACATGAGAATCTTCGTCCGCACCGATTCCATCGCAGCCGTACACTGTTTCGTTGGCAAACATGTTTTTCTATCGCTAAGCCAGGTTCAATATTGTCCTAAATTGGATAAAAAGTTCCTAATTTGCAGGAAAGTAGCGCAGTAGAGTTTTGATAGTATTTAATGATGCGATGGAACTCTAATTTTCCTAAAGCAGAACGCAGATCGGGCATTTAAAAAATAAGACAAAATTAACATTTTACACGGGGTGTGGTAAGGTTAATGGCCCAAAATCATGTTTATGTAAAAAATGATGAGTTGCCTGGTTCAAATTCCAGTTAAATTTAATATAGGACTTGTTCAAAAGTTTCGGAAAATTCTCCTAGAAAAATAAAAATTAGAGAAACTTTCTTTCAAGGCCTCTTTAGCTTTATAAGCATAAAAACCTAAAAAAATTGTCTGGGGATATATTCGGATTAGTATTTTATTAACACGATCGTATTTCTCTCATAAGCCGCTAACAACCGTGTCTTGACGAGTTCTTACCACAGCAGACCAAGAACTGAGACCCACCAGCAAAAGTAAATCACGTAACGAACGAATTGGAGAATTATTTATTAATTATACCAATCAAGCGTTTATATGAAGAGAAGCATCTTTTAATGTGAAAAATATAACATAGATAATAAACATAAACAGTTAGCCTTTTTAGAGCATTTAAATAACAAGTGTTTAACAAAGTGCATTTGACTTACAACAAACATTCAACAGTAAACATAAACAAAACATATCATGCAATAATGGTCAACATCAATGTAGCAAATATAACATGGCAAGTCAAACAAAGCTGCATTCCACTCATGGTCAAAAACCAAATGATTTCGTCAGTCAAAATTAGTCGAACGACTCCCAAATGAACCAATCAAAAATTCTGCTAGCCTAGTAATAAGTGCCACTATGAGGATCCTGGTGATGAATAATGCTAACCTTTATAACAAAGTAATAGCCAAAGATCACAAGAGAACAACTTTCAAACAATGAAATTATCCTATGAGGTATTACAAGTATATTAAGAGAGTAAGGTTAAAGCACAGCATGCAGCATTAAACACTGAAAACAAGCGATAATTTGATATATAGGCATAATATATAGAATAGATGATCAAGGTAACTGGATAACTAGGACAATATCAAATACATGTGTACAAAAATGTACCAAGAACACATTAAATGGAATTACTGGAGGCAAGTATAATAGCTGAAGGATAAAGGTGCCAGATAAATGAGGACCCAATAAAAGTTCATATATGTCATGGAAAGAACAATATAAAAACATGCTTTAAATGCACTAGCAATAATGCATTACAAATTGTAATATGCATTGAAAACAACAAATGTGGCCCATGCAGACGTTGAACAATCAGGCCGATGTTTGGAAACAATCCCCGGAGCTAACGAGATATGCATCGTGAATGGTCGGGTAAAGATGGCTTTGAACCAGGTCCCTGCAAGTTGAGAGCTTCCTCAATTGGTTCTTGATGTTCTCGCTACAATTAGCAAGACAGAAGTTGACACCCACGACACGATATTTCAAGTTCAAGTGTGCCAACAGTTCTGAACCGCTGCTGTCACAGAATGCCATGTTTGAGCAGTCGATGATGATTCTGTTCAGGGTTTTCTTATCATCCTTGTGGATCCTTTCGGATTTGTCCTCATCAGAGACTGGAGCTGAGAGTCTCTCAGCTTCTTTGTCTTCAGTATTTTCGACTTCAGGAGTCAAAACAATGCAGATGGAAGTAGGAGACTCCTTAACTTCTTCATGTCCTCCTTCGACATGAAAAACTTGAGTCAATTCTTTCTTCCTGAGGCATGAAAATGTTGGACAATCCTCGTCCTTTTTGGACTCAGATTTTGCTAGATAGACATAGGAAGGCACTTTGGCAAAGAATGCCTCTTTGAAATTCTCAAGGGTGGCAAAATAAAGAGGTGACTCAAATCTGAAAATAATGACCGAATCCCTGATGACAGCAGGACATTCTGATCCAATCTTCTCACTCAATTCTTCAGACTTTGTAGAATAAAGTTCTCTGTCTAAGAACAGGCCGTCATCGGTTTTCTCCAGCAGAGAACTCCGTGAATCCATCTTCATCCAGACATGCGCCACCACCAGAGAGAGGGAAATCCCTACGAGCATTCCGGCCTCCACGGAGAACATGAGCACTGTCGCAAAGGTGACAAACCAGACGCAAAAGTCATACTTGCTTGCCCGCCAAAAATAGACGAATCTAGGAAAGTGAGGAAAAAGTGGAATACAAGCAACAACGATGATGCAGGCAAGCACACACACTGGAAGATCCCTCAGAAGAGGAGCAAAGGCAACCATGGCTAGAAGGGCAAACAGAGCACTAAAGAGATGGGCCAGTTGGGTTTTGGAGCCAGCAGATTCTGCCAGGAAGCATCGAGGTGGTGATGTGCTCGGCAGCATGGAGCAAAAGAAACTGCCCAGCATGCCTGATAAGCCTACGGCAAACATTTCCTGCAGATAAAATTAAGAACTTAATTTGAATACATCAGTTTGTATTCTGCTAACCATATTTGTCAACTATCACTACAGGAATGTATGTCATTACAAAATATTAAACACTCATAATAAAACAAAAAGAGCATGATAACTTTAATGCAATCACTCCAAAAACACAAACCTGGTTATCATCAACTTGGTAACCATGGTTCTGGGCAAACATCTTGGCCATCATCCCAACCATCATGAAGCAGATTATGGCCAGCAGAAAGGAAGTGAGTATGTTACGATACATCAACCCAAATGAGGGCACGACGACAGATGGAAGACCCGACCGAATGCCAGTCGAAACCTCTACCCCAAATCTTGACTCCAATCCTGCAAACTTCGTTGCGACGATGGACACGACGACCACAAATATTTCGATCGGAATAGGAATCTTCAGCTTGTCTTTGTACCTCTTGTTGACATACTCCTTGACAATAAGCAGGGCTACCAAAGTCAATGATGACATGCCGACCTGTATGATATTTGACCCTCCAATCTCACGAAAAACCTCGTATGTGTTCATGAAAAACTCGCAGAATCCAACGTGCTTTTTTTCTGGGTGTATACCAAGAATGTCTTTCAATTCAATAATCAGCACCCTGACAGTCGAAGCAGCAAGAAACCCACTCACAAAAGCATCAGACATGAAAGACACGATGAAACCCATCTTGAAAAAACTCATGATCAGCAAGATGAGGCCTGCCCCACATGACAGACTAACAGTTAACAAAATTTTAGTTTCATCATCTTTCTCCTTCAGCAAATTCTCCAGAGCATCGGAGGATAAATTTTCAACAAAATTCATGTCATGAAGAGATTCATTGTCTCTCAATGCATTGAAACTTTCAGAGGGCATCTGCATGGTGTTGACAGCTGAACCAATCACGAGGCTCGCAAGGGCCATTGTTCCCAGAGACACATGTTTGGATGTCGTAAAAATAAAATATATGACAACTGGAAAAAAAGAAGTGTAAAGGCCAATAATCTCCGGAATATTGGCGATCCTGGCATAGCCAAAACTCTGTGGAATGGCCATGAGAGCCACACTCAACCCTGACAAAAAATCATTAATAATGAAATCCTTACATCTGTACGAACTTGCCATTTTCATGACCGGAAATCTGTCTGTTATACAAGTTCTTGCGTTTGCTGGGAAAATCTTTCTAAAATTGCTTTTCCAGTCTCCAGTTTTTGTTACCCTCCTACCATGATGCTTGTCAAATTCCTCTTGGTTGAACCCCCGATGCTCGGCAATCATTTTTACTTCCAGGTGATCACCAGTTTTAGGTTCAACACTGTCCATGGTGATTGCAACCTAAGCAAGGGACTCTTCCGTTCCCTTACGTATGTACTCGAAAGATCTGTTTTCATCGGTTTTTGAATGTTCGGAACAGAATTATTTCCGGAACAAAATTATTTCCGAACTCGAATAAAACCGGAAAATTCGGAAATTTTTTTCAGAAATTCGGTTGTATTCGGTTTTCTGTTAAAAAATATGAAATACAAAAATTTATGTCAGTGCCCTGACTGTGTTTAATTATATTATTTATTTTATTTATTTCCGTCACTTTATTTTGTGTCGCGGCAGAGGCGGATCTAGAACACTTTGGCGGGGGACCGCACTGTGGAACCTAGACCCCATCGGGTCAATCCCTAAACCACTTGCTTATGCATACATAAGCCGGCGGATATTCTATAGCCGTTTTGGCTCCCGCATGGTCTAATGGTTAAGACTTCCGCCTCTCACGATGGCAGCACGGATTCGAATCCCGTTGCGGGAGCACCGTCCTAATCATCTAGCTATGCAACGGACGTTAATAAACAATTATTATAGCCGTTTTGCTTGTTGTGTTTTTTTTTTAATCTTTAAAAATGTAATTATGAAATGGTTTCAGGTCTTTTATATTCAAATTTTCCTCTCAGAAAAACTAATTCTGTCTGACCGCATGAATTGAATTCTCCATACCATCACGGAAACTCTCCGAATCTTCTACTGTAATAAACCTTTTACTCAATCTCCAAATCATGCCAGTATCAGTAACATTCATCAGATCATGGATGTTAAACTTTGTTTCGCCTAGAATAATTACTGACTTCGTAAAGTCCCCATAATCATCCATGTGTTTTGCCCATTCCAGTTTTTAACGGCATTGATATTAATTATGCAAATATGTGAAACCGCTCTTAAAGATATTATGAACAAATTGGCACATCAATTTGCATTTCCTGTTAAAACATGTAATAAATTCGTTTTTAACTTTATTGTAAGATTTTGTGATGATATTTATTATGATAATTATAATTATATAAATATATAATTTATATTATATAATAAATATGGATATGTATGAATATAATAGCCGAAATGTAGAATCATTCTAACATTGGAATATAAATTATTGTCTGCCCATTATATAGTATAGCAATATGTAAGCTACAAAATTTGAGATTGCTCGCCCAACATCTTTAACTTCATACCATTTACCCACCATTACCTATGCAATAATAACGGTTTTTGAGAAGTTACAAGACTAAAACAATGGATCAACAACGACAGTTCTAGTAGCTTTACCACAGCTACTAATATTTTCGTCAAAATTCATAAATTATTGAAATGAAATAAATTTTTTAAATTAAATTAGTTTTATCATATTTTAAAAATCACGGGGGGCCATGGCCCTCTCTCTCTCCCAAATCCTCCATTGTGTCGCGGAGTTATGCATGATTGCGATGAGTCGGTTTTGTCATCTGCCTGGGGCCGCGCGTGTGGATGACTGGTGGCGCAGGAAGACATTTTGCATAATTAGTTGGCTTTATTAATAATTCTATTTTACGTTTATGTTCCGTAAGTTCTTTGGTTTCAAATAATTATGTTTTCTTCGCTTCCTTCTACTTCCATTTTGCTTCTAGTCGCACAGCATGCCTCATCTCCTTTGGACTTACTTTACTAAGTTAGAGAGTAAAGATGAGGCCATTTGTAATAAATGTAAGCAGGTTTTAGTTTGTGAGAAGTCTTCAACATCCTCACTTCGGCATCATCTCATACTGAAGATGCTGCTAATCTTCAGAAAGCTGATATTGCAGAGAGAGTTAAACTTGGTAAAGCTGAAGTTGATGATACCAGGTTATAATTAAAGACCCCACCTCAAAAGAAGCAGAAATTGTCAGATATGGCTATTAAGACTATATCTGACTACAATAATAAATTTTCCTTGAGAGACCGTCGCCAGCATATTTTTGACATGGAGGTGACAAAGTTTTTAGCCCGAACTTCTTTGCCTTTCAACCTTGTTGAATCTGAAGCATTCAAGGATTTTGTTGCTTTTTTGAACCCAAGGGTAAACTTGAAAAGCCGAAAAATAATTTCTGGGTAAGTTAGCTGTTGGCCACATTTAGTTAAGTGTCCATAAATTAAATTAATTTCTGAATAATTAAACTATGTAAATTAATTACAAAATTGATCTTTTCAGGCCCAAATTGACACTCTTGCATAACAATCTGAAGTCTGTCATAGACAAGAGATCACTAAGGATCTGAATAAGTGCGGCATGGTCTCCTTCACTTCTGATTGCTGGACATCCCGCTCGAATAATGCTTATATCAGCCTCATGCTTTACTATATCAAGAAGGAGTTTATTCTCAAAAAGTAAGTTCCATTAGTTTGTGATAATGTTTAAGATTATTCTAAATTTAATTTAGTTTTTTTCCAGATGGGCTCTTGGATGTGAGAACTTTGAAGGAAAACATACAGGTCTTGCCATTGCACGGGAGTTGGACCATATGATTAAGGAGATTTCGGGATTAAAAAAGACTTTGTACCGTGTAATTGTTCATGAAGCTTCTCCTGATCTTTCACATGCCATCGACATGGCCACAGCCCCTAGCATCAAGATCACACCAATCTTCACTGGCTGTTTCAGGCAATAAAAGAGGAATGTTGCAAACAATAAGGTGATTATTTGATAGTTATCAATTGCCCAAACTTTTTTTATTATTGCTATTGAAAGCTAATGTTCTGTCAATAAATTTCAGTTGGCTTTGTAAAGATTATTCCTCCTGTCAAAACCAGGTGGAACTCGAACCAAATGATGAGAGTCGATATTGAGGATGAGGTCAGTATTCGAAGAGCTCTATATAATGAGCAGAACAAGGATGTGGGCCAAGTGATTCCCAGTCAGTCAGATTTCATCTTTACAGAGCATATACTGCCTATCCTGACCTGACACAGATGAAAATGTTATCAGAAGAATGCTCTGTTGAAATCAAACCCATCTCTCATCTAGCAGTTGCTCATCTGTTCAACATATCACATTTTTTGACAAGTGAAGTTCAGAAGGACACTCTCAAGGAGCCAATAAAAATATTTGTACAGATCCTGCTTGAGCAACTTACAGCAAGAATCGCAATGGGTGAAAAATGTGTTTACGTTCTGAGATTTGCACATCTTCTGCATCCATTTTTCAAAGGTGCTTTAATGAAGCTCCAAAACTGTTTTATCTCCACAATGAGCTGATTGAAAGTCATCAAACAACGAAAGACTTCAGAAAAAGAAAACAAATTCATCTCTGTCTCATGTCTCCATTCAATAAAACATTTGTACCTGATGATGAAGCAGAAAGGATGATTCTTGAGTTATCTGAAGATGAGGCAACAAACAGTTTCCCAACTTAAAAGAGAAATAGATCTCTATCTCACCTTACCTAAACCAGTCGAACGCTCTCAGGCAACTTATGAACTTTCTGATTTATTAAAAATCATATATACATTTTTTTTATTTTCTTCCAATAAGGTTGAAGTCATACAGTGGTGGAAGTAGCAACAGAATTCCATGCCACTCCTTGCCAGAGGATTTTTTCTGTCCCCCTTTCTTCTACTTCTGGCGAAAGAATGTTCTCGGCCTCAGGCAACATTGTCTCTATTTCAAGAATGAACCTCACTCCAGAAACTGCTTCTACTCTTACCTATGTATAACAGAACTGGTCCAAAGTAAAGGTTCACAACTGGGACTATGTTTCTGAAGATGACAGGGAGGAAGGTGAAGAGACTGATGTGATTAATATTGGTGATTTTTAACACATCTTCTGATGTTCAAATTAAGGAACAAATGTTTATTCCTGTTCAAATGATGACTTCAATTTATTTAGTCTTACATATTACCACTCACGCACGTAATAGTTCGATGTATTAGTTTGTAGGAGTGTTATTTCCGAAAAATGTCCGAATATCTTCGAACTTTCCGAAAACCGAATGTTCGGAAAAAAATTGTTTCAGATTACGTACGTACTCGAATAAAACCGGACGTCGGAGTCCCATGCTTATTGCAACCTCCATTTCCAATTAACTGAGTTCCGTGGCTACCGCGATATATCCAAAGATAAAAGTAGTTCGAATAAAGTTTTAACAAAAACAGAGATTTTACAATTGTCATAAAAACACTCACATCTGCGCATCATAAAAAAAAAATATCAACCATCATCAAAGCCTTTAAACGCGATTTAATGTGTAAAAAATAACCAAGTATATTTAATTTTTAAATGTCAAATGCTTTGAAACCATTTTTATTTAATAAAACCATTTCAATTAAACCATTTTCATATTATATATTTAAGAAACACGTGTTTCTAGATTTATTTTAATTTTACAAATACATTTCACCACTCTACTCTGGCGTCTTAACAATGGAATTTCCCTCTTCGACCAATCGTGTTTCAGCGTTGATATTAATTATTCAATAATTATTCCAGTCCAGGTTACAATAAAAAAAGTCGCGGCCCGCATTATTCGGTGTCATTTCGTTATGGGTCCTGTATGAGCCCATCAAGATGCCTATCCAGGACCCATATCGAAATGACACCGAATCAAGATGCCCATCCAGGACCCATATATGTCCAAGGTATGAATGTTCACAGGGTGTTAGCAATTAAAAACTTAAAAATCATTACAAGGAAAGGTATCGATTTTAATAGTGTGCGCGCAGGACAGGTGGCGTGCAATTGTTTACTAGATGGTCGTAAACTAATAGCAGAAGCAGAAGAGATAGTTTAGTTGCAGAAGCATAAATTATGTCGTGCTACGAGGTGGGTATTTTAAGATTGTTTTATATAAACTTATAACTTAAAGTGTATTCTTATATAACTGTTTTAATTTATTAATAATAACGTTTTACCATATATTTTGTTTTAAACCTTGAGATTTGTGTGACCTTAAGAAATCCGTCATCAAGGGTAGTTACTTGCCATTGCACGTATTAAACATTAGAAAGTCTGGAATGTTTTTCCAAAATCAATTTGCTTATCTAATGAATTATTATTTTAGAGTTTTAACTAAGGTTAAGCAAGTTAAATTCTGCCGCAGGACCGTTTCGAAATTAACCATTGAACCGAAATGTCAAATTATTTTGAAATAAAATGAAACCAGATCAATGAGCTGAAATTTAAGAACATTTTTGAAATGTCAATAATTTATTATTAAGAATTTAATTATTTTAATGTGTCTTAATGTCGAAGAAAATAAGCGTTTTTCCAATCGCGATTTCCTTATTGGGATGGATCGTTCTATACATAGTCATCTATTCAAGAATTCTTGAAAAGCATCGAAGTAAGTTTTTAAAAATCTTTTGTAAAATTAAGTACCAAAAAAAAATTTAATGTCATTTACAGGATGGACCATCGAGCACGTCCACAATGGACGTCAATGCCGGTGGTCATACGACAGTTGTTCAGACGACCAAAGAACCAAGTAAATCTGTAAGATATAATGCTTGAAGTTGAGTTGAGATTTAGTGATATCAGTAAGACTAACAATAACAATATCAATTTACAGCCCATCACTCCGTCATCAGCAAAGACAAATGAACCTGGCATGTGGCCTACGGAAGTAACAACTAAGACGGCCATGAACGGATCAGATTACGAGATTAAGAACTGCAACTCCGTGTTATTTCGAAAAATAATCAATTAATCAAAATCAATAATCTTCTAAAGAAGTTACACAGTGATGTAGTTAGGGGGTTGTTTTCCACTTCTCCAGCAAGAGTTTCACATAGACCGCCCTTCGCACAAGGGCTATTTTCTCCCAGACATTTCGAACTTATGCGATGTTTCAATTATGTTGAAATTGTTTATAAGCCTTATTTGTTCATAACTGATATATTCGTTGCCATTCTCTCAAGCACCAGAGCGTCTCACTTTGCAATGATAATTTGTACAATTGGTTTCTCCATCACTCTCGCTTTGAACATAAGTTCTTTTGAATGGAGGCAGCAGCCATGAAAATTTCATTCGTGATGATAATATTTTTCTCATTAATTCCTGCTGTGTACATATCTTTAAAGTATAGTTTAATTAAAACTTCAATAAACACAATAATAACACTAATAACCTGACTTGCTGTCTCACAAAAATCGCTAAGATGCTTGTAGGATGTGGAATGAACAGAACAGCGACGTTGAATCAGGAGGGAAGACTAGCTTTTCGCTCAGCGGTTGAGTTGTCTGTCATGAAGAGTTCAGGTCCTTTTTTCCCTCGACCCCCGAAACATTTACCATCTAATAAAGATAGATATAGCTGTAAGGCACATGAGATTGTTTCGTTTTGCTCATTTGACAGCAACAGAACACCAACGGGCAGCCCACCAGCTGCTGAATGAGTCAGTAACAAAAAGACTCGTGTGTTTTCTTTATCCATGTGTCCTCCTGCATCAAAGAAAACCATTTCACTGCTATGCCTGATCATACCATTTCATTAATGGAGTGCAGATGGCAATGACAATTTCATCGCTTTCAGTTATTGCAATAAAGTTTTCATCTGTGCTTTCTTGACAACTTAGTGAAGCCACTATGGATGTGCAATCCACTTCAGTGTTCAATGTCTCTACATGCTGTTTTATTGCTGGAAACTGAACTTTTACTGGACCATAAGCTTTGTGGAAAAGCTGGTAGTACAGCCGAATAATCAAGGATGTTGCAACAAATCAAAACGATAATCTAATATACTCACCTTGAACAAGTTTTTTGCTCCAAAGCCTTTGCTAGGGAAAGACTTTTTTACTCGCAAAGTAATAAGAGAATAATTAGGTACTTTACTCCAGGTGATATGTAAACGGATAAAAAATGAGTTTGAATACGTGAATTTAAAAAAATTTAAAAAGCTAATGTATATATATACATACATTTTAGAGTGGACAATTTCAGAAGGCATTTAAAATTAATTTCTAACATTTAGGTAAAAAAAAATAGCAAGCAATACTTTGAAAATCGATTAAAATTAAATTATCCAGATATTGAACTAGGGTAATAATTAAAAAAATTGCAAATATATTAAGATATGTAGAACATTAGCTATATAGAAGATCTCGTAATTTAAGATTTATTTGAATCCTCAAATCCTTCTAATCATAAAACCAAAGCTTTGGTGAGCGAGACATGTTCAGGCAAAGATATATTACAAACTTGAACTCTACAAGAAAAATTGTCTTTTAGATTGGGTATTAATTATAGCTTTAATCCAATTGAACAAGCTCAAAACGTTTTTGTGCATTTAACAAAAAATGAAGAATATTGAATGAAAATCGATTAAAATTCACCCGATAAAGATAGTTAAAACTACTGAAAATAATTCACAATATTGTTAATATTTTATAATAAAAAAATATAGTATTAAACATGTTTATGAAAATAAAAGTAGTCTTTTTTTGTGCGAAATTTTCCTGTGCGCAATTGTCTGTTACCCAAATTCCATACTCTCTTGAAAACTCTTTAATGACCCCTAAGTGCCTTTCAAGTTCTCCACAAGAATCGTACTCATCATTAATTATACAATATATTTATATAAATTTAGAAAGAAAAAGTTATTTAAAAAAATTACATCGCTAAAGTATGACTCACCATAGACTTTTCCAACACTTATGGATCAATTTCAATCGACCACGTCTGATGCATGTTTCAATTAAATTTCTAAAAAAAAGTTGCTAACGTGGCCGAAACATGGTCTGACAGCTCCCAGCTACTACTATCGATCCGTGGAACGATATAAAAATACAGAACCGATTGTAAGCGAAGACGTCTATCACTAGAAGTCATTCTTGTTAAGTCTAATTTCTGCGTTAGGCATGATTATGATGTTCAACCTTCCTTCTGCTTTGTCTGCTCCGCCGAGAAGATTCAAGATGGAAGGCAAGTATTTTTTTATAACTATAAGATGATCAAGGCATAATTATATAATAGCTTAACTTATAGAGCATCTACTACCATGGTATTGTGAAGGTTAGGTTAAGTTTAAGTGGTGTGTCCAATCCAAGTTGGGTGCCGCCAAATACGATAGTTTCGATTGGAGTTTTATTCATATAATAGGTTTTATATAATATATTCATAATAATAGAGAATAACAGCGACTTTAATTGTTATCAACATATATATTAATCAACAATATAGCAATAATTAGCAGTAACTAATAATCAGCAGTATTACTAACAACTAGAAATATCTTTAGTAATTATGTACAATCGGGGGCCAATACCACAATAGTGTAAGTTATCTAGTTAACTTAAAACAAAACAAAACAAAACAATGCAAACATTTGCTCGAAGATTTGCCTATTTCACACTTAGATCAATATTTAATGATGTATAACCAAGTCCGTGCATTAAAAAAATTCATAATAATAAATGAAATTTCTTTAGTGGATATTTTAAAAAAATATGATCAAGGTTCCGCCATCAATATGTTGTATAATAATTAATTAGCATGATCACAAATTAGTTGAAAGAGTCTCAATATTTTTAAACAAAAACTTAGAAACTAAGACAGGGAACGAAATATTTCAGTAAATTGTCAATAGGCTGAGTAGCCGCAATTACAATTTTTGTTATTAATTATTGTTTTGCAGTCTGTATATAAAAAAATTAAATCTTGATAAACGTTGTCAATAGGATTTCAAGTCAGTTTGGTACTAATGTGTAAGACCCTCCTGGTCCTGCTCCAAGCAGCATTGGGTGAGTACTTCCAACCTATATTTTCAAAAACTTAAAGGACATCGGAGTCACTTTAAAGTGTCTTCCGTGAGTTAGCTGAGTGCCTCTGACGCTAAGCAAACGTTTCGACATAAATTGAACTACTATTTCAAAAGGCTAGTGCGTAAATCGTGCAAACCAATTTAAAAATCATAAATGCATGTAATACCTTAAAGGCTGATGTAAAATAGATGCAGCCATATTTACATTTTTAGAGGTAGTAATGCCACTTTAAGCGTAATTTTTAACGAATTTAAGTCGAAAACAAATATAATCAACATAAAATAAATTAATTTAAAAATTGTCGAAAATTTTACTGCCTGAATTATTTCTTTTAAAGTATTTTTTCTTTTAATAAAATTAGATGGAGATGGATTGCAGTCATGTAATAATTTACAATCACAATAAGCATGCTGTTTTTTTTTAAATTTGAATCAGTTCAAGGGGATCCAGGAGTGGACTTTGTTCTGACTCAATCAGGAATCAATGGTTATGCCAATGAGACTGCAAATGAGGCCTTCAAGGATATAGAGAAAAGAATTTCAAACCACCCAAAATACTTTTCGACTTCAAAAATCGACTTCATCTCAATCTGGAACATAAAGGTGTGTTAGCTAAATTACTTAGGATAATGAAAAATTTATAGTGGTCCAAATCCTGTCTCAAAGGGCCGTTTCTTGTTTCTACTCATTTGGTTCTTCAATTCCTATGCAGTCCAATTTGAAATTGATTTGCCTAGATGATTCTATATATTTTTCAGTGTGGACATCTTAAATTCTCCTCATTACATAAGTAAAAATAATTAAAATTTGATTTGTAATTAGAAATTAAAGTTATGTATCTATTATGGCGTTACTAAACAATAGATCATAATGATAATCAGATGCTGGACTCAAAGCTACCAGAACCCAAAGTGGTAATGGATGAAGGAAAAGGAATGAAGGTGGAATTAGAAGACACCTCACTCAGGATGAATTGCAATTTTAGCTACAAGCTAGATGCGAACCCTACAATCTCTGACTATGGATCTGTTTCAGCAATCATCACTGGGATGAACGTCAGCATATTTGTTGAAGTCCCAGAAAATGGCAGGCCAACAGTCACCAAATGCAAAACATCAATTGAAAAACTTCTCCTAGATTTTGGAAGAAACTCCCCTTTGAATCAGGCCGCGAAGTGGGTTTTGCTTTTGCAATCAGTTTTCGTTCACTTGAATTGATTTACTATCTGTTCTAGAATGGCATCTCGTTGATGTTATAAATACATGATTAGTGAAATTATGCTAAGAACATTGTTAGGTTGTATTTATTTGAGTATCTTATCCAAATCAGATGTGATTGTGCTACAATTACCCAACCATTTACGTAGTTCCCCAACCTGTGAGTGCTCTGCGAACGCATTTTATTAAGACCTCCAACGTAACTAATTGCTCGTAGCAATGAGTTTATTCAAGAAATATTATTTCAACTAAATTAATGCCAAATCAGAATTTCTTGTATATGTACGCTCTTTAATGTTGTTTGACCAGTTTTTAATCACTGCTACGGTTACAGCAATAATTTAATGTACATGTATGTTTATATCAAGACCTTTCTTTTCTTTATTTTGCTAGAGGCTTTGACGACGGGATGAAGGATGAGTTTGAACGGGCCACATGTAAAGCTGTAATCCAGTCTACCAACCATGTGATGTCAAAGAAATTTGATTTCCTGACCCCCTTCCAGTATGGACCACTAACCCTGAAGCTCCACGAGAACCAAAAAGTCACCGTAGGTCAAAACACCATCAAGGGCCATCTCAATGGAAGGTTTGATGGAGACTCAGAAAAATCTAAAGGTTTGTTTAAGATTTATTTGGTCTCAAGACTTTTTCAATTAATTATATGCAATTATTAACATGTGTTTTTTTTTTAACAAATTCTTACCTTTCACACATATTGCTTTTTGACAATAGTTCACAAATAATGCTTCATAATTGAACAATAGTGAAAGCACCTTTATGGACAAACTATTCTTAAATGATTACTTGACTGCCTAATTTATATTTCATAACTAAATTATTAATGGCTAACAATAAATATTTTATAACAAAATTATAACTATTTTATTTGCCAATCCTTCCGCAGTTTGTAGATATGTATGTGCCAGTCAAAGGGATGGTCAACTTTGCAGTATCAGAGGAAGTCGTGAACAGTGCTCTAAGAGTGTGGCACAAGGGAACATTGGCTGAACTATCATTTGTGAGAAATGCAAAAGTAAGTATTCATGAAAGTCATGCAATCACTTTCAATCTCTGATTGGTTTGGTTTAAATGCCTGTATTCCAAATTGGAATACGCAAGGGCGCTTGCGGCAGTGCAGGCTGGGTTTCGAACACGACACATTACGACTGTTGCCATTACCGCCATATGCAGGAACATAACCCATTCGGCCAACTTGCATAAATAAACAAACATTTTTCTTGTCATCTGTAATGCCATTAGATCCAAGTTCCACATGTTTTATTGCAATATGTATTTTGCTTATTTTAGTTCCATTGTCATTGTCAGGACTTCAAGGAAATCTTTGTATATGATTGGCTCGTTGATGAACCTCTTCAAATCAAGATCCATACACCAATTGCCCCCTCTGCCTCCATCTCAGCAAAAGGTCTTTTGGTTTCTATGCATAGCTCTCTAGAATTGTATCTTCTCAACCCCAAGTCAGGCCCCACTCATTCCATTAACATAACTTTCTCTGCCTCTGTGTTGTTTGAAGTTTCCATAAATTATAAGGGCTTAAGAGTTGCTCTACATGACTTTGAGTTGAAAGCTTTAAGCTCCTCTGATCCAGAATTTATTCTGGAGGAGTTCGATTTGATCGTTGCCCGCTACAGAATGATGTACCTAGAGATCATCAGAGAAGAGTTCGTCATGCTGATTCCCTTGTTTAACAAACTTTGTCTGAAAAATGCTCACTTGACTGTCAAGGACAGATTCTTCCAAGTGTTTGGTGAACTTGCCCACTTCTGACTGGATTTGGAGGAGTATGGTGAAAATGACCTGGCCTGGAAACTATCAACATTGAAAACTTTATCTTTTGTTGCTTTTATGACTCAAATGAATATTTTGATGAAGTTACTGCAATAAAAGTCATAACTGCGTGGCAATTCTTTGTGATGTTTTATTAGGAGATTTCCAAACAATGGGATGTTAAATCTAAGAGTTTTCAACTTAAGAAATTTTACCAGACATTCTTGAAATTCTTGAGATCCACAATTCTCTATAAGGTAAATAGAATAACTTAACAAACTAGAGAATTAGTTAATTAAGGAATGAAAGTTAAAACAAAAGTCATCATTCCATCAGTAGCAGTTATAAACCATGGTGTTTTTTTTTGAGCAATTTTATTTATTCAACAAGCACAACAGTAAACCAACAGAAAAAAAAACAAATAAAATAACTCAAGGGTCAGCCTTAAGGAAACGCACTTCCGCTATCAGGCTGACCCTCATTAACACGTTACAAGTAGGCGTATGTACAAAAGTAAACAAAATAGAAAATAAAAATCTACTCAAAGAAAACCACGCAATTTGTACAACTTATAAACCTTTTTAAATAACAAATAAAGAATATTGAAAGGACAGGATAGAGATTGATCTTTTATTGATAATGGAATTGTAGAATATAATCTTGGACCAAAGCATTGAATGGAAAAGAGTTTGAAGGTAGACTTAGNATAAAGAATATTGAAAGGACAGGATAGAGATTGATCTTTTATTGATAATGGAATTGTAGAATATAATCTTGGACCAAAGCATTGAATGGAAAAGAGTTTGAAGGTAGACTTAGCAAATGAGGGACTATATTCATGTGTAGTATGAAGGAAGTGGATAGGATTGTTGTAACTATTACTATCTGAAAAAAAACCTGTAAATATCTTAGGAAGGGCATTGTAATCATAACAAAACATAAAAAGTGCAACTTGTAAACAGTGGATTTTATAAATGCTTAGTAGATTATTATTTACAAACGTTGACTTAGTTGAAGATAAAAATGGTAACAAGAAAACAATCCGAATAATAAGTTTTTGTAAAACATTTAACCTATCTAAATGAGAATGATAAGTAGAAGTCCATAAATCTTACAATAAGTTAGAGAGGGATAAATTTGAGCAAAATACAATAGAAGAGCTGCTTTAGTATTGATGAATGGACAAATTCTTGAAATAATACCAATGTTTTTAGCAATTAAATTTTGAATATGAGTAATATGTTTTGACCAAGTTAAATGTTCATCCATCAAAATGCCAAGATACTGAATTTGAGTAAACCTGTTTAGAAGACTATTGTTAATAGAAAGAGGAGAGTCAAATGATACAGATTTTTTTGAAGAATGGAAAATAATAAAGCTTGATTTATTTAAGTTGAGAGTTAAATGATTTGAAATGAACCAATTATTAATAATAACTAATTCATTATTGACAGCATAAATAAGATTATTGACATCTTTTCCAGAAATATACATAGTAATATCATCATTATACCACATTAATTTAATCATTTTGGACGTACAACTAAAAACATTCATACAGATAAGAAACAACAACAGACCCAAAATAGAACCATGAGGTACACTAAAATCCATTACTACATCCTCCAAAAGAACATTATTGACTTTGACTCCTATCAGACAAATAATTAGAAAACCAATTTAATACAATGCCCCTGATACCATAATTTTCAAGTTTATGTAGTAATATGTGATGATTTACAGTATCAAAAGTCTTTTGTAAATCAAGAAACAAAGTAAGAACATCACCAACATCAATAGCATCAGATACAGCAGATTGTAATAATAATAATGGCATATAAGTAGAGCAATTCTTTCTGAAACCAAATTGAGAGCTATTTAACAAATGAAATTTGTCAAAATAGTTTTAAAGTCTACTATGCATAATTTTTTCGATAAGTTTGGAAAAGTAAGGTAAAATGGATATTGGCCAATAATGATTGAAATCATTATGGTCACCAGATTTAAACAAAGGAATAACTTTAGCAGATTTTAATTCTAAAGGAACAATACCAGTATGAAAAGAACAATTAAAGATTGAAGATAACGGTTCTGCAATCAATGATATAAATTCATGTGCAATACAGGGGTTAATGTTATCAATACCACAGCTATAAGAAGTATTAAGAGAATGTGCAAATTTAATAATTTCCAAAGGACTAGTAGGAAGGAAGCTCATGGATTGCAACTGAGGTTGATTGGGAAAAGAATGAAATGAATCATTTATAGATGCAGGAATGTTATCAGTGATTCTCTTACCAATACTGGAAAAATGCTGATAAAATTTATTAGCAACTTCACATGACGTAAGTAATCGATCATTATCATCAAAAAATGAAAAAGTATCATCTGTAGAACCTGTCTTATGACCTATTAAAGACTTTATTAAATTCCATGCTTTATGCAAACTACATTTATATTCAGAGAAAAGGTTATTACAATATGATTTATTAGCAACCATCTTTAATTTACTAAATCCATTTCTATAACTAATAAAAGCACTTTTGTTTTGTTTAGTTGGATGTTTAATAAAAGATTTATAGAGTTTTATTATTGACTTAAGTGCAAGAAGTCATCTAGGGCTGCTTACATCCAATACAAGAACTAGTAGAGATCAAAGGAAAGCATTCGTTATAAAAACTTAAATATTGACAAATACAATTTGAGTAAGCCAAACATGGATCATCCACTGCACAGTTATTATAAACATCCAATCATTCACATGAACTCAATAATTCAATAAACTTATTCTTACAATGAACATTACTAAGTCTAAATTGCTTAGACTTAATATTTAACTTATCATAATTAATAGGTGTTTGCAAAAATATAATGGTCAGAAATATTTTCAATAACAATTTTTGATGTGCAGTTATAAAGAGGAAAATTTGTGGGAATATTGTTTATTGTAGTTTGAGAGTTTAGAGTAATCCTAGTGGGTTTGGTAAAAACAGGCAACAATGAGCAAGAAGTAACATTATCATAAAATTGTGAAGAAAATGATGAAGAGGGGCAGTCAAAAGATAAATGTTGAAATCACCAAGTAAAAAGATATTCTTATTTTTAAAATAGTCTATTACATTAAGAAATTCTAAGTTAAATAATTTCATATTATTGTTTGGGTGTCTGTAAACCACACCAACATAAAACCTTAATCTTAAACCTGTTGCGTTTTTAAGAAAAGAAGCAATCGACTTCATGACTTTAACCCTCAAATGGTTTCGCTACCATGGCCTAGAGCCAAATGCTATATGTCTAGCCAAATGCAATATTTCTATTATGTAAATGTACTTCTTTTATGTAGTATCACATGCAAAGCATCAGGAGCGCTATATAAATAGCGAAAAGGGCCCTTGTGGCAGTGGAAGCTGGGTTTTGAACATGACACATATGACTGTTTCTATCACTGCTACACTTAGGATTGAAACCCAGCCAACTTCCAAACCAATCAGATATTGCTAGGTCTAATCAGGGTTGCCAAAATGGGGGGCAAGTGCCCAGGATCCTGGCAATGTTTTTGGGTCTGCCAGGGTTTTAAAATATTTTTTGCTTTTCCATTCCTAAATTTACATAACACGTGCCTAGGGGGCCGAAATTTTGCCAGATATGTTCTCATCAGAATCTTGCAAAGATCCATCATTATTTTTTTACTGCTCAAAGTCATTTATATCACTTTCAGAAGTGTTTCCTTCATAACAGCTCACATCGGTACAGTTTTCCAAGATTGGAACATATTCTGTTTATGATTCATCAGTAAAGTTGTCATCTTTTAATTACTTGCCATTGTTGTTAACTTGTATTAAATTATGCACTTACTCTCTTACATAGAGTTGTTCGGCAAAGAAATAATATAAAAAAAGGCAGAAACACAAGGAACTTAAAAATTTAAACATAAATGTGCATTTATAGTAATGTGCAAGTACATTCCGAAGACAGTAATGTATAACATTTTCTCAAATATATATGCTCAAATAGCTCAAAATATTTTGGTTATGTATTGGTTATTAGGGGATAAGTACATCCTCATAAATAAGAAAAAGTCATGAAATTTGGTTTCATATTCTGAGTCCTTCTGGGGTAAATATTAGAACAAAATGCAAATGCATTTATTTTGGTGGGCGAAGCTTATTTTGTTATTAATATTAATAACGGCATATCCGGCGATTTTACCTTGGTCAGCAACTCGCATGTTCGACATAATAATTGTAAATAAATAAAAACGCACCCTTTCTTTTTCTTATCAGCTGATTGGGAGGAAGGCGATTGGGAACGATGCCTCTTTTGCTTATNTTACCTTGGTCAGCAACTCGCATGTTCGACATAATAATTGTAAATAAATAAAAACGCACCCTTTCTTTTTCTTATCAGCTGATTGGGAGGAAGGCGATTGGGAACGATGCCTCTTTTGCTTATCTTCAGGTTCTTCCTTTCTTCGTTAGCCATACTAACGATCTGATTGATTTGAGTTCAGACAAAGTATTTCAATAACTTTCCTATGTATTCCAAATAAACTTCGTAAGTGTCTATGTAATGTTCGTCACTGTATTGTTCTTTCTAATGACGCACTGGAGTAATCGCGACTCATCGTCATATATATGGACATTCCTTATTATTATATGAGATCGTGGTTTATATTTGTTTACTGTGGAATGTATTGATATTAAGGTGCGATTACTCTAGTAAATAATTATGACTTAATCTAATTGTAGATATTTAATTTTGTTATATTTTATCGTTTAAATCTTAGGCTTGGCAATATTAAAAAAACACAAAAAATAAAGCTTAATGTTCTTTGGTTAATGTATACTTGGTGAATCGAAGGCTTTCGTAAACAACCGGGAGATTAGATTCGAGATGAGTGATTTTAATTTTCCATCTCTTCTGCCAAAGTTAACGAACCCTTTGTGGTTTCAACCAGACAAACCTTGTGACGATGACACGGAGCTTACGAAACTCGAAGAGGAGCATAAATCTTGGGTGATTATCTTTTGTCTATATTCAGTTAAACTGGCACAGCTGATAACTTTTCAAGGCACTTTATTCTGTACTCTTTATAGCTCTATTATCGACTAAAGATATTTCTGACTTAAAAAAAAAAAACACTCGCTTTTACGCTCCTCATCGACATTTTCTAGCTTCAGTCCCATCTGGAGAAGTATAACAACAGCGTACCAATTGGGAAGACCATAGGAGTGAGTTGGATATCCCAAATTAATATGCACTACGTCTATGTCGCACACTTAGCGAGTTTACCAATAAATATATTTCTGACAGCCGTCCTACGAAGACGCAGACGATCAAGAAGACGACGTTGACGGAGACGACGCCAGCTCCAGCGACAACGACGACGAACTAGACACTGACATGATGGATGAGAGGGAGTCAGGAGATGATGTAACCTAACCTTAAGGCTAAGCATCCGACCTTCGACTCAACTGACATAATTTTTTCATTTGACATTTCAGAGCACAGCTGTTTGAACGAGGAGTCAAGGAAATTCGAGTTGTTTTATTCCTGATGAACAATTCAATATATGTACAGACAATGAAATTAGGGACTCCTTGAAAATGTCTCTCATGTTGCATTCGATTCGTTTGTCGTTGACTTCCTCAGAGCCACCCAGGCCTTGTAGACATCCCTATAAGAATAGATAAGAGTCATCGATTGCCCTTCTGCTCATTTGGAATATTTAAATAAATAAAATAAATAATGATTTTAGTATTCAATGTCTCTTAAAGCAACTTTAGAGCAAAATGGCCTCACTTGCAATGGCTGACAACACATTGGGTGCTGCAATATTCCTTGCTCCATCTCACATCTTCGACAGCTTTGTTGGAGCAACCTTCTCTCAGGCATTTGACTGGTGTCGTAACCTTTAGGTGGGGAGATTTTTAATAGATGTTACTCGGTAAGGGTAAAATCAATCTAGCTGTTCTCGTGGTAGCACTCACAAACAACATGACAGTAGAACCTAGCACATGCCATGCAATATTGGGACTTGATTATTTTGCATACAATTGCCCTTAACTGATCTTTCCAGCATAAGTTGATCCCATAATTACATGTAAAAATGAATAGGGTAAAAGGTCTTCAAGGTTCAAATTGTTTACCTGAGTTTTGTCAGTAGTGCCCCTCGAAGAATGGGTCTTGGAGTGCTTCAGGCTTTTGCTGGTGGCTGGTTTTTCGGACTTTTCGCCATAATGCGGTCGCTTGTCCTTGACGGACTTTTTGATTGGCACTTTCTGGAGAATCTGAATGCTCTTCTCCTAAAGCAGAATGGATGCTTTACGAGTTTTGGTGAATGAATTAAAACTAAAAAAAATGTTGTCGAAAAAGGAAATGAATCACTCTTTTGTAATAAATATTAGTGATACCTCCTAACATCGTCTTACAAATGAGAATTTATTTGTCAGCTGTCCTGCTAGGCAATATCATGGGCCTACGAACGATGCACACAGTCGTAAGAGTATGTTCAATTAAAATAAACTCAAATTAGACCAAACAAATTCACAAGTCATCATAAATGCAATGAATAAAAATATAGTGCAATGGGTCAAAAAAGATAGATTGATTCAAGTAAGAACCTTTTTCATGAGTTTGTCCTGTAGTCTGGCTTCTTCTGCAAGCTTGTTGTAATACTGTAAAGATAATTTGATGATGGTTACCATGGAATCACATTGAATTTCCAATAATATCACAGAAATAAAATTTGCAATCATAAAAATTCATCAGTCATGCAATTCGTAAACAAATGACTCTGACATCATCATCGTCATCATATTAAAAGTAATATTAAAACTGCATTCATTAACCAATTAGTTATTTTAATAGGAATCCTGTTTACATTAAAATATCATCACAAGAACTGTTGCTATCATTGACTCAGGGATGCAAATTAATATATCAGTCACAATTTGGAGGACAAGACAACCTGCTTGTGGTTCTCGTCAAGATTGTCCCACATGGTGGTGACCACCCTGGAAATTTCTCCGAAACTTATGTCTGGATTCTGGTCCTTGATGGCGATCTGGGTATCACGGAAGAAGAGACCGTAGCTAGAAATGGGTCTGAAATGTTAAAGATGAAACATTAATTATGATAATAATAATTTAAATGCACACTATCACATAAGAGTGAGTGAATGAAATTAATGAATGCATAACATTTTTTACAGTGCAATATCTGACATAAAACAAATGTAATAATAATAACATAGAAATTTAAAGTAATACTTTTATAAAAATTATTTTGTCGACTAATGGCAATTAGCGACAATGTCGCCAGCGCAATTTTAATACTTGAATAACAATAATAATAATAATAATAATAATAATAATAATACTTGTTGGCATTCGGTCTATCCTTTGTTTTTGGGTCCTTGGCCTTTAGTTTGCTCTGCTGTGGAAATCTTTCCAGTGAATTCTCGTTCGACTCGATTGCCTCCCTTGAGGTTTCTATTGGAATATACCTTTCCATGGGCTGCAGTTCGGTGATGGTGCTCCTGGAATTCACGGGGGCGTAAGTCTGCACGGGGACCAGATTCTGAATTAATTTCCTTTTTTTATTATCAAAACTCTAAGCGACCAAACTATAAACTTTTTTAGAATAAAGATTTTTTGGGTCAGTCTGACAGGGGAAGCGTGCGCTTCCTTAAGGCTGGCCCTTTGAATTTGTTTTTGCTTTGTATATAACATTTTGTTTATATCAATAAAACTCAACCCCCCCCAAAAAAAACTTCTAATGACACCAATATAATGTTGGATTTAGTAACAAATGCACTAGGGGCATCCCTCTAATTTGAATGTCCATTTTCCACAAACAACCAGATTGAAGCAAACTGAATTGAGGTAATTTTAACACTACAAACTCACATCAACATTATCCAGGCACTGCAGGTCATCATCTGAGTCTCTTCCAGGTGAGCAGGACATCCAAAGGGTGCCATTTTGTTCTCCGCAATTTTCCACTTCCTCCACGTCGTTGAATACAGACTCGTATTCACATTCATTATCATCTATGTTTATGACATGATTCAATGCCTCCTCGGTAGTGTATCTCACAGTGGTGCTCTGTTGCGGGCAAGAGACGGGAGATATCAAAGATGACTGTGGCAGACTGAATGTCTGCATTGATGCATAAAAGTAATTAGATGATTACGAATTGCCAATAGAAAAAAAGGCGATGATCATTGTCAGTTCCATAGTTAAAGGCTACATTTCTGCTTATCACAAAGGTTGTTATCACTTCCTCAATCTATGTAAACTTTCACAAACAAACCAGGTATGTTATAGCTTGTCATCCATCAACAAAACTTGATAGTTGCAATAATTTAGATTAAATAGAATAAGGTACATGAGCTATGTTAAAAGCAACAACCAGTTATATTAACTAAGAGTTTAATTGTCACATTTCATTTATTTACAATGATATTAACAAGAACATCACTCGCCTCAAATATCGAAGTACGATTGCCAGACATTGCTAAAATAACGGAGACCTCTTTATGACACTTTCTAATAGGTTTTCTCAATTTTTATCAAATGAACAGCACCACTTATGCAAATAAAAAGCCAATAGCACTACAACTGTTATAAATGAGACTGTCGGGCTATTGTTTATTTTATTGTCTATGCCAAAAACATCGTGTCAAAATATTTGTTTTGACATTTACAGTTTTTTTTTTTTATATGATTGCAAATGTTATATTATGATTGCCTTTTAAAGAACTTATTTAAAATTGATAAATTTTAAAATTGTTGTTCAAAAATTTAAAAAAACCAGTTAATTTACCTTCTTTAAATTTTAAGTTATAGAAAAATAGTACTAGCTTTAAAAAATATTTTTGTGTAAACATATTTTGTTTGTTTACTGAACGATTTTACAGTTGATGTTCACGCCAATTTTTTTACGAATCTGAACAATTTGCGTTAAAAGGTTGTAATTACACGTTAAGATCTTTGTTGGATTTTCTGTTATTAATTTTATCAAATTCTGTATTGGTGATTCATGCTTAAGCGTAAATGTGACTTGTCATAATCTACTCCATGTAATTCTTCAGATATTTCCCATAGGCCCAATATTTGATATTAATAATGGGGAAAGTAAAAGAATCAGTCAAAAATAACAAAAACCTCAGAAAAGTCCAGAAGCAGCCTGGCAAAACCAAAGATGATGACTTTATCGACCTTAAAAAGGCTAAATTAGAAGTGTTGCAGTTTGGATTAAAAGGCTTAAAAGGTGATGATAAAGAGAAGGGTATGGTTGATATGCTTGTGAGGCTGGGAGCAAAGGTAAGATTTCAATAGATGATAGAAAATGCATTTTATTACAACCTTGTGGGCATTAAATTCTAGCCTCCAAAAAATAAATACATGAATTACAAAGAACTGCTTGCAAAGAAAGCAGTAGAGAAGGAGAAAGAACTAGAGTTCAGAAAATCATTAGTGAGTTTTTGATTCATCATTTAATTGATCCATTATTTATCATATAAGTGACAGATTATTGGCAAACGTATAGACTTACTTAATTATTAGGAACAATTTGGTGGGAAGTTATTAAAGAAAAAGTTGTTAGTATATCAGCACTATTTGTTTTTCCTCATTAATAAGTGTTTTCAAATTTGATTTTCCTTCCAGGCCAAAGGAAAATAATAAGAAAAAGACCAAGGACCTCAGTTTTGGAAAATTTAAGGATGGAGTCCTAAAAGTTCCTGTTGGAATTAAAAGTGCCAAAAGGAACGGGATGCGGAAATGAAATTTGTTTGGTCTTGTTGCGTGGCACTCTAGGACATGTAGCTCAACTCTTTGTAAATAGTTTTTCAATAAACAAAATTAATTTTTTGTGAACTCCAAAAATTCTTTCATTGGATGTGCTTTTTAACCTAACATACATTCGGGGATTTGTTTATTCCCCCGATGGCTATACCATCAGTGTATGGGGCGTACACTTCCAAGTTAGTTCAATTTGGACATCAGATGATGTGTAAGTCAAGTCCGAAACCAGTTGGGGAGATTCACCGACCTCCCCATTCAAATTTCTATATGAATCCAAGCAAACATTAGCCTAGATAAGGAATGATAAAAATACGACACGTAGCTCATGTGGTTGAGTTATTCTCCCGGTAATATAGATAGCAGCCCTGGCTGATTCAAATAAATGGTTGATTGCCCTGAAGCAAAAGTAAGCCTCACGAAGTTGAATGAACACCTGTTAGAATCAATTTTGGTAAACTTCAAAACCAAAATTATTAAATTTGAAAGACCTTTGTAAATCATTCATAAATTTTATAATTTCGCTTCTAAAAATATCTAACTTAGGACCCAATAGAAACCATTTACTGCATTTGTTTTGGTAAAATAATAAACTTTTAAAATGTCTTTTAATTGAAAATTAATTTAAAACAACTGTTTATTTTTATGGTTTAATAAAATGGTCTGATATATATACGACGGAGTGGAAAATTACCCCATCACGTCTAAAAGTGAAGTTCTTATTGGCATCGGTGTGCTCGAAGTTTACATTAATTTAGATGAGTTTTTGTTAAATTGGTTTCTTAGAAGATAAGGTTTTGAATTGTTTTAATGAAATTTACTTGATTATGGCTCAAGAACAAGATTACGAATCGTCTGATTTAATGTTTGATGCGGAGAATCAGTCTTTGTCTGATGATAAACTGATGGATATCAGATTTGAGGAAGATGAAGAAGATGAACTTACTCGAAAGATTAAAGCCATTCCCATTCTTCCTCGTATACCGAAAATTAAAAAGGCTAACAATGCATGCGATGAAGAATCAACAAAGAGTGTATTAGAACATAGAAGCGTTTTACATAGAAAAGAATTATTTATGAACACCGAAGATACTCTAAAGTGGCCGACCTCAGAAACACAGACATACGATCGACATAGAAAAAGAACTTTTAACAGTTACCCAGAAAAAAAGACAAATCGTGATAGAACAAATGATTCCTTTCAACAGAGGAATGGTGGCAGCACTTCTTTAAATTCAGACAGGAGGAGAATAAATGGTAGAACCTTTTCAAAGAATCTAACAGCTGAAGAAAAATTTGATCAGTTGAAGTCAAACAAAGAGTCTGAAACGAATCCCACTTCCGAGACAATCTCCATCCCTGACCTGAACAACCACCCGTCAGAGCACGAAAAGACTTCAAATGAATTTGATAATTTTGAAAATTCATTGCTAAACGATAGCACCCCCATGAAGCCTTATAAAACTCTCGAAGAAAGAAGACAGGAAAGAATAAGGAAGGGTTTGCTACAATCTTCCACAGAGGCCTCTGTCTCAAAAGCTGAGGCATCAGAAACATCTGAAAGTACCAACAACAAGCTATCAACTGACCAACTTTCAGGAAGTGAGTATCTCAGTGTTGAACGCGACAAATCGTTTCTTTTCGCCGATGCCACATTCAAAATTGAGTTTTTTAAACCTAGTGAGCAACAGCAAACAGATAACGAACGGTGACATTCACCACGAAGAACTCCCCAACTCTTTGAAGGAAATTGGTGCTGTCGATGGTTCTAGCGCATCGAGCGACATCGATTCTCAGACAGAAGTGGTGGACATGGAGATAGCGAATTCTCCTGGTGAAGCCATGAATGGTGATGCTTCCACTGTGACTGCAAAAATGAAATCTGCTTCGAATAGGAAAGTAACATTTGATTGCCCGGAATCCAACAATTCAAAGAAAGTCAACAACGCTTCCTCTAAGAAAGATCCCAAGAAGAGACAATCCGATCAAGTAAGTTTGATATTTGATAAGCTAAGAATCTGTCTGCATTGATATTACCTAACTGCATGCTGCTACCATTCTCATACTAAGCAAACATCGGTGCATAATGATGAGTTACGTCATTTTATTCTGCTTTTAATCTCGTCTACATATGCCAATTAATGAATTGTCAGTTTTTTTTTTAGAGGATATTGAGGATATTGGCATCATTAATACTAACATATTGTACATCTTGCATTAACATCTGTTTTTTTGCATAACAAGTAAGCTTGGTTAGTGGACTTCCCTAATGTGACGGTAAAAAGCAACATTCATTAAGTCTTGTGTTCACGACCCGGCTTGCAACTCCAAGTGCTGTGCATGAGGCACTACATAAGTGGGACCATTCTTGTTTATTAATTCTAATCAATTCTGGTAATTAATCACACCAGTCGAAAAAGGCCAGCTGCCAAGAACAGGTCGTCTCGATCATGAAGGACTTCCTCAGGCCTTTTTATTCAAAACAGAAAATCTCCAAGGAAGATTACAAGGAGATCATGAGAAAAATTGTCCCTAAGGTTGATATTTGTGATTTGAACTTTGCTATTTTTTTAAATAAATCTGGAAAATTACTTAAAATACTTTTGAATAATAGAATTGCTTTTAAAATGACAATCAGCTCGTCAACATCATTTCAGTTCTCAAAAAATAGAAAGGAGGAAGTCAAGAAAGACAAAATCGAACGCTATGCAGAAAAATATGTCAAGGCATTACTGCATAAGAAGAACAAGCCATGAGGAATCAGCATCCATCATATTACAATCGACCCTGATGATAGAGTATTTTACTGGATGTATTTGGGCATGTTATAAGTTGCCCTTAACCGGCAATGCTGGCATACAGCTCCTGTGATTTGTTTGTATTTTCGTATTATACGATCGCCTAGGCATCTTTTTTCGTATGTACACGGGCAGAATGCGGAGCGTTTGTGGTGCTCCTCTGTTTTGTACGTCTCTACTGGCCCTGAATGCTTGTTTTAGCTTGATTTTCCGATCTGAATGCTAATTGTTCATCTTGTTTTGTAGGATTGTTTCATGCAGTCACTTCAGATATTATTTGAGGATAAAGGATCAGTGTAATATCTTTTTGTTTATTTTTTTTGTGGGACCCTGCCCAGTTAAGTCAAGGCGTGAAAATATAATAAAGTTATTTTTGAATTCTTGCGATTTATTTATTTATTAAGTTATTATTATTATTATTTATTAAGTTATTTATGTAAACAGAGCTGATGAAATTGCGGGGTTTGAAGATGTGCGAATCCGGGAGAAGTAAGATCCTCGGACGTCGACCGGCTAGTCACTGCCTCAACTTTTGTTGTTGTATTTTCCTTACTACGCGATAGGCAACTATTTAGGTTAACGTCGTGCTGCTATTTGGTGACAATGTTTACGCTGAGTAACCGTTTCAAGAATTTCATAACAAAAGCGGGGGAGAGAACAAATAGTAGCTGTAAATAACTTGAAATAATCATTAGAATAAATTGTTATTTACTGATGATTTAACGAATTATCTGAAATTGTTTTAAACGAGGACTGAAAAGTCTATTAAATAATGTCTCATTATTTTAATAATTAAGTTCAGATGACCAAAAAAGAGCTTGTAAACATTTTAGAAATTAATGTCACAGCATTGTTTTAGTACGACACTTCATACGGTCCCAATAAGGCCAAATATTGTTTTTTAAAAATTGCTATAAATATTGAATTTTTGGCTTTTAGTTTTCCTTGATTAATGTGATAAGATTTGAAAGATTTAAAATGTCACACAAATAAATACATGATTGAATTTACACTGTTTTCTCATACGATTGCATTGTACCAAATTCATGATTTGTTTAAATCTAATAGATAAAAGCTCATATATCTTTTAGATAACATATTCTGTTCGCAATTCTTGTAACTAAACTTATTTAAGCTTTAAATCTTTATTTAAAATACTTTACAGAATAATTTTACATGTAGATACGTTTTATAATGAATTAAGTGCTAAAAATATAATTCCATGAGTACAAAATCGTTATAATCCGTCTTGTATAAAATATTACAAGCTAAAATTTGAGGAAAAATGTTGTCAAATTCGACCAATGAGATGAGAGTAAAATCTGACCAATGATAAAGCTGAAATACAGTGAATTTTGACCAATAGGAATCAGAGTTTCGTCGACCAATAGTGTCACACCATTAAGTGCCATTGTTGTATATTGACGTATAAATATAAAACCGTCCAGCTTTGTGCACGCTCGTTTTTTCCCGGTTTGTCTAGTTTGTTGCGTTTGATCGAACTTACAAGTTGGTTTGTTTTTCTTCACGTTTTGTTCGAATTTATTCGATTTCTGGATTTGTCCTCGGTTGATGTCTCATCGATTTGGGTTTCTAGCGTGTCGAGGACGATTTTCCCGAAACTTCGACCGGATAGAGCGAACCAACGTGAATAATCGATAGAACTTTCTTTCAAAAGTTTCCTAACGAAATTGTCTTGTAACTTCAGCTACTATGGCTCGTACCAAGCAGACTGCCCGTAAAAGTACTGGAGGTAAGGCCCCTCGTAAGCAGCTGGCCACAAAGGCAGCCCGTAAGAGTGCCCCGTCGACCGGTGGTGTCAAGAAGCCTCACAGGTACAGGCCAGGAACTGTGGCCCTCAGAGAAATCAGGCGCTATCAGAAGTCTACAGAGTTGCTCATTAGGAAGCTGCCATTCCAACGTCTTGTTCGTGAAATTGCTCAGGACTTCAAAACTGATCTTCGCTTCCAGAGTGCTGCAATTGGAGCTCTACAGGTTAATATATTCTTGATTTGTGCAAATTGTTTTAAATTGTGGCTGAAACTGATCTCCAAATGCTAATTCATGGTATTTGTTTGCAGGAGGCCAGTGAAGCTTACTTGGTCGGGCTCTTCGAGGACACCAACTTGTGCGCCATCCACGCTAAACGTGTGACCATCATGCCAAAGGACATCCAGTTGGCCAGGCGTATCAGAGGGGAGCGTGCTTAGAAGATTTGATTGAATGGATTTAAGACAGTTTTTGGACAATAATATTTTTACATTTTCCATTAAGATAGCTGATGTTTGTGTGGAGTGTAGAATCTAGATTGTGGAAAGCTCCCTCGTAAATACATTTTCGAACAAGCAGCAGATTATTGCAGGGACAGATCTTTTGATGCTATTTGTTTTTAAAAGTGAATTTTGCTGGCTCCTTGCAAGCAGTTGAGATGACTTGGGCCGGGCTGCAGATGTCTTTAGGAAGTTGGCACATGCTAGATGTTGTTCATTGATGCCTGTGCTCTTGTTTTGCCCAAAGAGTTTATTGTTGTGGAATTGTGACTTCTTTGGGGGCACGTGTGGGCTTGGATCTGGGTCGACAAGTGACTGCTATTTCAATTTTGGACGTACATGAATATTTAAGAATTTTATTTTGACTTTAATTTTGGCAAAGCATTGATTTGAAATTGAATGAGTTATTGTTTTGATCTTGGGTTGGGTGAATGGAGCACTTGTATTGAATGGTTGTTGCATCATCTGGTTCTGTAGTGCTGAGCGAGTTGGTTTAGCACGTTTGTCTGGAGGGTAACATTGTGATCTAGAGGTTGTGTTTGCTAATATACAGTTCCACTGGATGTAGCCGTGAGCTTGCCATTTGCGACCTCGCATCGTGTTGTGGAGGGGTGTGGGAGGGATAGCTGGAGGTGGCTTAGTTAGTTCACATTTAATAGCTTTTCGTGGTCAGTGTTGCAAACTTTTTTTCGCTCCCGGTTTTGGGGATATGTGCTTGCACAGTGCGATATCTTGTGCCGCAACACATTCGTAAGATATGGGGGGATCGTATCTTAACTTGCACTTTTTATGAGCTAACGCTCTCCCGCTCGGAAAAGTCATTGCAAAACTCGAGGCAAAAGATGTCGTGGATAAATCGATTAATTCATTTTTTGCGTAAGTGCATGATCGGGATGGGACTAACAATCTACTCAAAAAAGGCGCGATGATAGCTTTGATTTGAACTTGGCTCCGAAGGATACAGTTTTGTGCTCACACTATAAATTTAATATAATATTGTAGTTTGTTTAAATTAAGTAGTATCACTAGTTTTAAATTAATTAATAACACTTAAATTAACTGTCGATAAGTTAAAGGATGACTGTTGACTGAAATGATATTTTGAAATTTGAAATTAATTTTTGTAAATTTTGTTGTCTTTGCATGTTAGTAACGGTTAAGCACAACTTCCACAAAAGTTATTTTTCATAAATTCATTCCGATTTTGGTAGGTATTTAAGCTGCACTTAAAGTCCTTACACAAGTATGTTTAGCATTTAATTACATAATTTTGGTTGAACTGTAATACTAAATTATTTCTTCTCATTTAGGTAAATATGGCTCGCACCAAGCAAACAGCTCGTAAAAGTACCGGAGGAAAGGCTCCCCGCAAACAATTAGCAACGAAGGCCGCCCGTAAGTCTGGTCAGGTAACAGGAGGCGTAAAGAAGCCCCACAAATACAGGCCAGGGACTGTGGCCCTCAGGGAAATCAGGCGCTACCAAAAATCGACAGAACTGCTCATCAGGAAGCTGCCATTCCAACGTCTTGTTCGTGAAATTGCTCAGGACTACAAAACCGATCTTCGTTTCCAAAGTGCTGCCATTGGAGCACTCCAGGAAGCCAGCGAAGCCTACTTGGTCGGACTTTTCGAAGACACCAACCTGTGCGCCATCCATGCCAAACGTGTGACCATAATGCCAAAAGACATCCAGTTAGCCATGCGTATAAGAGGGAGCGTTCACAGTTCCACAAAGTGACCTTGTGTTTTGCATTTGATTGAAGATGTTTTTGATTGCGCAATAAATTCAATTTTGTATTTGTATTTGGATTGTTACGACGCTTTTTTTTAAAGTCATTTGAGAACGTCATAGTGAAAAGCAGAAAGGTCACCATTTGTATCAGAAGATGTGTATTCGTTAAAAACACAAATTTGAAGTTTAGACTATTTTGTTGCAGGTTTAATCTATTCATAATTGAAAATATCGTAAAATTGAGGTTATTATATGTTGGTTATTTTATAAATAGTTATAAAATTTTATGACAATAATACAAATTTAATAATAATTAATATTTAAAACTTTTTTATGCTACTCTGAAGATGAAAAAATGATATCTTATCCACAAACACATTATTAGTATCTTCAGTTTATATTCTTAAGATAATATGGCTCGCACCAAACAAACAGCTCGTAAAAGTACCGGAGGTAAGGGTCCCCGAAAACAACTGCTTACTAAGGTCGCCCGTAAGAATGCTCAGGCCATAGGTGGAGTCAAGAAGCCCCATAAATATAGACCAGGGACAGTGGCTCTCAGGGAAATCAGGCGCTATCAGAAATCGACGGAACTGCTCATCAGGAAATTGCCATTCCAACGTCTTGTTCGTGAAATTGCTCAGGACTGCAAAGCTGATCTTCGTTTCCAAAGTGCTGCCATTGGAGCACTCCAGGAAGCCAGCGAAGCCTACTTGGTTGGAGTTTTTGAGGATGCCAACAATTTAGCCATCCATGCCAAACGTGTGACCATCATGCCAAAGGATATACAGCTAGTTATGCGTATTAGGGGACCTCTTTCTCGAGGACAACAGTAAATTGATCAGAATGAATACACGTTTACAGTTTAATAAGGTTTGTCTCGAGAATTTAAGCGAATTGTTGAAATCTTGCGTTTAATTAAATATATGATTTTGTTTTTGCCATACATTGTTTCTCTTTGAATTTTAAAAATTCTGTTTGAACATTTGTGTTTTAAATTCACTCGCCAGAGGTCCGGAAGATCTTTACAATAAATTCTACCAACCCTGTCGAATATGATTGAAACATGCCACCTAGCGAGTGAATTTTAAACAAGCGTTTCGCACGTGATTGTTATTTATCTTTTTATTGGCTGTGTTTTCACTTTGTAGTGCAATTTGTTTGACGACTTGAGAGCCTTAAATATAATTATTTGAAAAAATGCGAAACAACTAGTTTCAGTACAAGTCACAAGAACGCGATGTCATTGTGGTGTACTTTAGTATTTTCGACAGGAATGTACAAATGTCATCCCCCTTCCTTTGTAGTTTGGCAATGTTGTTTAACATCCGACTTCTAAACAAGTATTTTCAGTTTAAAGAAGAGCTTTGATCTCATGATATACGAATCCTTTTAATGGATATTTCCAAGGTGGCTTTAGTCATCGGCGATGATGATGATGATAGCGATTGTATAACTGATACATTGGCTGATCCGTTCTACATAGATTAAAGTTACAAGGTCAAATACTTTATAACGTATGGAAAGTAATATTTGTATGCTTAAGGTAAATCATGAATATATATTTTTTTATTCCAGAGAAATTTTATTCAACAAAAATACCTGAAGTTAAACACAAACATTGCAGTCACAAAAGAAACTAAAATAAAATAATTAAAAATAATAACATTATTAACAATCACTTACTTAAACTGATTTAAATGCACCAAGAAAGGATGGAAGAGTAAGGGATTATAAGTCTGAAAAGGAATAAGTAATATTATGTATTATTTTTTTACCGGTAATAGATTTTAGCTTTTGAGCATACAGCTTTTGATGTCGTGTAATCGCTTCAACTTATTTCAAACAAGTAATTTTTAATATATTTTCTCGGTAGGTCGATTTAAGGTTGGGCGAAACAATATAAGCTTGGGTGGTCTCTCATTGATTGAGACCACCGGCATTGTGATCGTTATTGTTCGAGTCTTTGTTACAAGTTAAATAGAACAAAGGGTTCTGTCTTCTCCAACTTTTACCTTAATAAAGCTTTACACAATACTCTACTCAGGCTATGTCCATGGCTAAACTCGAAAGATAGTTTAGCTAATAGTTGACTAATAATATTATAATATTATAATATTATATTATTATTATATTATATTTTATTATATATTATTATATTATATTAGTAATTATTATTATTATTATTATTATTATTAGACTAATATTATTATCAAAGTTGTTATTATCTTTCGGTTGGCTGCAATGAGATTTCGGCGCTAAGGATCATAACTGTCTCTCCATCCATTCATCCATCTCTTCATCCGTCCATCCATGCATTTCTTCACCAATGCACTATCCGTCCATCCTATCAACCAATAAGCACATTTTATTGTCGTGATTACAAATGAAAAATAGACCAACTACATTTCACACAATGCAGCCATTGTTGAAGTGTATTCTAACATAAGTGATTTCTTGGCCATATTTTCAAAGATCCATCGATCTTTGTGCGAAAGAGACTGAATGAGCTGATTTTTCAAGTCCTGGTAAGTCCTACAACACTTGAATGGCAGACACCCTAAGTGAAGGTCACCGTTCAAGGTAGCACAACAAGAAGACGGACAGACACACATGCACACGCAGTCACACAGGTTATTAAGAGAGATAATTGCTTGCTAAAATATAATTACAACAGAATCTGACAAGTGGACGGATAGAAAGAACGAAGAGAAGAAGTAACAACTTGGGAAATGGATAATTAGAGCACTCGAAAGCAATCGGAGTAGGCCCCCTTTTTAGGGCAAATTCCTTTCTGCACACTTGCTACCTCAGCCTGGTTATGTTTTTCCAGTTTAGAAATAGCGGCTGGCTTGTCGGGTACTTCGGTGGATAAAGATGAGGAAGTGAGCGTCGATATGTTCCAAGTGTAATTGTCACGACTGTGTTGCATGATTAATTTTATCAGCCGTAAAGTCATCGTCATCGTCATCGTAAAGGTCGAACAGCGTCAACGAAAGTGACGGTAAAATAAACTTTTGATTAAATAAAAGCACCAAAAACATTGTGTTTCTGTCAAGCCTTGAGTCCACCCACATCCGCAGCCCCCATGGTCTTGTTTCCTCAAGGTCTTGCCTCTCCATGGTATTGTTTCCCCAAGGTCTTGTCTCCTTATGGTCTCGTCTCCCCATGGTCTCGTAACACCCAAGCTCTTGTTTCCCCCATGTTGTTGGGTCTCCTTGATCACAGTCAGCAAGCATCGGACTCATGGGAAACTCTTTTGAACTTCAGAGAGTCGTGCTGGCTTTTGAGTCTGTTGAACTGAAAAAGTAATTTACTGTAATAATATTAATAATAATAATAATAATCATAATATTAATAATAATAATAATAATAATTGTTATTATAATATAATTATAATTACGGTGGGGATTATTACAATAATTATTACTTATAATTACGTTATTATTATCAGTAGTAGTATCATCATCATCGTTATTATTATTATTATCATTATAATTATTATTATTTTTATTATGTGAGTACTTATTTATCTAACTAGCCAGTTAATTATAATTAACACGACATTATTTGATAATTTGCAACAAAAATATTAATAATAATTCTAAACAAATAAGACCTTATATAAAACAAAGAAATGAAATCGGTATATATATATTTATATATATTTATATGACTATACATCACAGAATCTTGGTCTAGAAAGTTAAGCTTAAAGCCAGACAAAGCTGCAAAAGCTGAGTTATTTATTCGACATTTTTCTATCCATGGGGGATCGTTTGATCCCCCCTACCGTGCGGCTTACGTCCACACCTCGGACGCACCAATTTCACCCGAGACTAAAACCTTTCATCCAAGACCACCATCCTTCACCCACCCTCATCCCCCCCCCCCCAAAAAAAAAAGAGGAACAGCACCACCAAAACAAACTTTCCCACGTGTCGGTAAAACAGTGATTTGCGAAACGATGAGTCATCGATGATGATCTCAGTTTTTCGTCGTCCTCTCTTGTCGGCTCTTCTCATGACATTTGCCCTCGGATTCCTTTGTAGGCGTAAGCGCTGGATGAATGGGTGGATGGATGGATGGATGGTGACTTGGTGGATGGATGGGTGGATGGATGGTTGGATGAATGGGTGGATGGATGGATGGTGACTTGGTGGATGGATGGTTGGATGGATGGGTGGATGGATGGATGGATTAATTGAAGGATGGATGGATGGATATGTTGGTAGTGGACGAATGGTTGGATGGACGTGTGGAGATGGATGGGTGGGTGTATGGATGGATCAATTCTAATGACAAATTATAATTAAATTATAGGTACAATTATTACAATACTCAAGTTAATGCTACGTTTACAAGCACCTAGCGACCACCACAGAGAAGTGAGTTTACTGATTTAAAAAAAAACAAACTTAAAATTAATTCAAGATAAAAATTTAATCACCGTACTTCGACAGACGTATAGTCAACCAAAAGATCAACTCGGGGTCAATCCGGGGTTAATTAATTCATTGACCTGACCTGGAAAGCACCTGGAATAATTCACAGCTCGTCTTGAACGTGATTGGCTGGATCTGTTTCCATTTCAAGAGGCGCTGAAAAGTTCATTGGACTCTTCCGCTGGCCTCTTCCCGTTGCCATGGTGATGAGGATGGCGTCGTAGATCCACGTATTTTCCACGGTTACCAAGGATACGATGATTTATGCCAAACTCGAAGAGAGGAGCCTGCGATGATGATGATGACGATGACGATTACATGATGCTGATGACTATGATAGGTGAATAAGAACAAGATAATGGTGATGAGGATGATGAAGAAGATGATGATGACGGTTCACTTTAACCAAAGATATTCAAGTATTGTTTTACTTATCGACAAAGAAAATTCCAACATAATGTTGTTGCTATTATGGAGGTTTTCATGGATGTTATCATCATCATCATCATCATCATATCATCATCATCATCATCATCATCTCATCATCATCATCATCATCATCATCATCATCATCATTATCGTCAGAACTACTTATCTT